>WNWK01000396.1:212500-350000 GCA_009830355.1 Cherax destructor
GTTAAATATGACATATCCTATAAAAAAAAACATTTACAAGGTCCCCTTAAGCAAGTTTTCTAGACCTGTTGCTAGGTTTTTACGCAATAATTTCAAATGTCTGTTTTCATTAGAGATTTTTCAACATCTGTGTGTCTTCCTAAAAGGAAGATCGTACTGAAATATGGCAGAGTAGCCTACCGGGAAGAAGACTTTATAGGCATTTTTTTTAGGAAGGGGTTGGATTTAGGGAAGGGATGGGGATTAGGAAAGAGATGAGTGTTAAAGAGGGTGGAGTTTAGGAAAAGGGGGTCTAGGGAAGGGATGGAGTGTAAAAGAGGGTGGGGTTCAGGGAGGGAGGTGATGTTTCTCTAGGCAATGGATAAACGAAAAACGATAAATAGCCACAAAAAAGTCATGGTCGTTTTACTGGATATTCGTGATCATTTTCTTATTTTTTTTTTGTAAGAGTCAAGGTTTTGAAAAAGAGAGATTTGCCATATATATATATATATATATATATATATATATATATATATATATATATATATATATATATATATATAAATATATATATATATAAATATATATATATATATATATAAATATATATATATATAAATATATATATATATAAATATATATATATATATAAATATATATATATATATAAATATATATATATATAAAATATATATATATATATAAATATATATATATATATAAATATATATATATATAAATATATATATATATATAAATATATATATATAAATATATAAATATATATATATAAATATATAAATATATATATATAAATATATATATATAAATATATAAATATATATATATAATATATATATATATAAATATATATATATATATATATATATATATATATATATAAATATATATATATAAATATATATATATATATATATATAATATATATATATAAATATATATATATAAATATATATATAAATATATATATATAAATATATATATAAATATATATATATAAATATATATATATAAATATATATATATAAATATATATATAAATATATATATATAAATATATATATATAAATATATATAAATATATATATATAAATATATATATATAAATATATATATATATATATATATATATATATATATATATATTATATATATATATATATATATAAATATATATAATATATATATATATATATATATATATATATTTATATATATATATTATATATATATATATATATATATATATATATATAAATATATATATAAATATATATATAAATATATATATATTTTTTTATTTTTTTTTATTAACACATCGGCCGATTCCCACCAAGGCAGGGTGGCCCGAAAAGAAAAACTTTCATCATCATTCACTCCATCACTGTCTTGCCAGAAGGGTGCTTTACACTACAGTTATAAAACTGCAACATTAACACCCCTCCTTCAGAGTGCCGGCACTGTACTTCCCATCTCCAGAACTCAAGTCCGGCCTGCCGGTTTCCTGAATCCCTTCATAAATGTTACTTTGCTCACACTCCAACAGCACGTCAAGTATTAAAACCATATGCCTCCATTCACTCCTATCAAATACGCTCACACATGCTTGCTGGAAGTCCAAGCCCTCGCACACAAACTTCCTTTACCCCTCCCTCCAACCTTTCCTAGGCCGACCCCTACCCGCCTTCCCTCCACTACAGATTTATACACTCTCGAAGTCACTCTGTCTCGTTCCATTCTCTCTACATGTCCAAACCATCTCAACAACCCCTCCTCAGCTCTCTGGACAATCGTTTGGTAATCCCGCACCTCCTCCTAATTTCCAAACTCCGAATTCTCTGCATTATATTCACACCACACATTGACCTCAGACATGACATCTCCACTGCCTCCAGCCTTCCCTCGTTGCAACATTCATCACCCATGCTTCACACCCATATACGAGCGTTGGTATAACTATACTCTCATACATTCCCTCTTTACTTCCATGGACAAGGTTCTTTGTCTCCACAGACTCGAAGTGCTCCACTCACCCTTTTCCCCTCATCAATTCTATGATTCACCTCATCCTTCATAGACCCATCCGCCGACATGTCCACTCCCAAATATCTGAATACATTCACCTCCTCCATACTCTCTCCCTCCAATCTGATATCCCAAACTTTCGTCACCTATTCTTTTTGTTATCCTCATCACCTTACTCTTTCCTATATTCACTTTCAATTTTCTTCTTTACACACCCTACCAAATTCATCCACCAACCTCTGCAGCTTCTCTTCAGAATCTCCCAAAGCACAGTGTCATCAGCAAAAGCAACTGTGACAACTCCCACTTTGTATTTGCTTCTTTATCTTTTAGCCCAACACCTCTTGCCAAGACCCTCGCATTCACTTCTCTTACAACCCCATCTATAAATATATTGAACAACCACGGTGACATCACACATCCTTGCCTAAGGCCCACTTTTACTGGGAAATAGTCCCCTTCCTCCTACACACTCTAACCTGAGCCTCACTATCCTCATAAAAACTCTTCACTGCTTTCAGTAACCTTCCTCCTATTCCATACACCTGCATCATCTGCCACATTGCCCCCTATCTACCCTATCATACGCCTTTTCCAAATCCATAAATGCCACAAAAACATCTTTACCCTTATCCAAATACTGTTCACCTATATGTTTCACTGTAAACACTTGGTCTACACACCCCTACCTTTCCTAAAACCCCTTGTTCATCTGCTATCCTGCTTTCTGTTTTACTCTTAATCCTTTCAATAACAACTCTACCATACACTTTACCAGGTACACTCAACAGACTTATTCCCCTATAATTTTTGCACTCTCTTTTGTCCCCTTTGCCTTTATACAAAGGAACAATACACGCTCTCTGCCAATCCTAGGTACCTTACCCTCTTCCATACATTTATTAAATAATAGCACCAACCACTCCAAAATTATATCCCCACCTGCTTTTAACATTTCTATCTTTATCCCATCAATCCCAGCTGCCTTACCCCCTTTCATTCTACCCACTGCCTCACGAACTTCCCCTACACCCACAACTGGCTCTTCCACACTCCTACAAGATGTTATTCCTCCTTGCCCTACACACGAAATCACAGCTTCCCTGTCTTCATCAACATTTAACAAATCCTCAAAATATTCTCTCCATCTTCCCGATACCTCTAACTCTCCATTTAATAACTCTCCTCTCCTATTTTTAACTGTCAATTCCATTTGTTCTCTAGGCTTCCTCAACTTATTAATCTCATTCCAAAACTTTTTCTTATTTTCAACAAAAATTTGCTGATAACATCTCACCCATCTCTCATCTGCTCTCTTTTTACATTGCTTCACCACTCTTTTAACCTCTCTTTTTCTCTCCATATACTCTTCCCTCCTTGCATCACTTCTACTTTGTAAAACCTCTCATATGCTAACTTTTTCTCCTTACTACTCTCTTTACATCATCATTCCACCAATCGCTCCTCTTCCCTCCCGCACCCACTCGCCTGTAACCACAAACTTCTGCTGAACACTCTAACACTACATTTTTAAATCTACCCCATACATTTTCGACCCCATTGCCTACACTCGCACTAGCCCATCTATCCTCCAATAGTTGTTTATATCTTACCTAACTGCCTCCTCTTTTAGTTTATAAACCTTCACCTCTCTTTTACTTACTGATTCTATTTTCCTTGTATCCCATCTACCTTTTACTCCCACTGTAGCTATAACTAAAAGTGATCTGATATATCTGTAGCCCCTCTATAAACATGTACATCCTGAAGTCTACTCAACAGTCTTTTATCTACCAATACATAGTCCAACAAACTACTGTCATTACGCCCTACATCATATCTTGTATACTTATTTATCCTCTTTTCTTAAAATATGTATTACCTATAACTAAACCCCTTTCTATACAAAGTTCAATCAAAGGGCTCCCATTATCATTTACACCTGGCACCCCAAACTTACCTACTACACCCTCTCTGCATGTTTCTCCCACTTTAGCATTTAGGTCCCCTACCACAATTACTCTCTCATTTGGTTCAAAAGTTCCTATACATTCGCTTAACATTTCCCAAAATCTCTCTCTCTCCTCTACACTCCTCTCTTCTCCAGGTGCATACACGCTTATTATGACCCACTTTTCGCATCCGACCCTTATTTTAATCCACATAATCCTTGAATTTACACATTTATATTCCCTCTTTTCCTTCCATAACTGATCCTTCAACATTTTGCCCACCCCTTCCTTAGCTCTAACTCTCTCAGATACTCCTGACTTAATCCATTTATTTCTCCCCACTGAAACTCGCCTACCCCCTTCAGCTTTTTTTTCGCTTAGGGCCGGACATCCAACTTCTTTTCATTCATAACATCGGCAATCATCTCTTTCTTATCATCCGCACTACATCCACGCACATTCAGACAACCCAATTTTATAAAGTTTTCTTCTTCTTGTTTTTAGTGGATTTGTACAGGAGAAGGGTTACTAGCCCATTGCTCCCGGCATCTTAGTCGCCTCATTTCGACACATGGCCCTACGGAGGAAAAATTCTTTCCACTTCCCCATGGACAATAGAAAATAAAAGAACAAGAGCTATTAAGAAAAAGAAGAAAAACCTAGATGTGTGTATGTATATATATGCATGTGTATGCCAGTGTAGTGTGACCTAAAAATTTTAAGTAGGGAAATAGCTAGATATACCTGTTATCCAGCGTGTTTATGAGACAGAAAAAAGACACCAACAATCCTACCATCATGAAAACAGTTTCAGGTTTCTGTTTCACAGTCACCTGGCAGGACAGTAAATACCTCCCTGGGTGGTTGCTGTCTACCAACCTACTTATATATATATATATATATATATATATATATATATAGGCATATTTTATATTTATCTCCGAGATAACAAGAGAATGCCTCTCCAGTTTGGCTTCAAAAATGGCGTTTCTTAGTGGAAGGTTTCAATTAATTTTGGGTGGTATTTGTCTTAAATTGACATTTTTATCGAAGAAATTTGAATATTAGTTTCCATGTGATAAATTGTGAGTGCCTCTCCTGATTCACGTCAAATCTTCGGCGGAACAACAAGAGTCAACCTCCACACTCAGAATGATGGAGCCTCCACACTCAGAATTCTAGATATATACAACCACAGGTTGGAGAGAAGGCTGAAAATTTTTATATTGCCTAGAACATCTCTAAGATAAAGGAATGAAAACAAAAACGAAATCAACTTTATACGATTAAGATACTGATAAAACTAGCTACCTTCATCACTTAAAAATAAAGAAAATGATCCCTAAAGCTCGAAATTTATAGAGTGCCTTTTGCGCCTGAGACCATTCTACACACACACGTGCAGCGAAGATCAGGAGAATGAGGTAATGAGTCCCTCAACCTGGAGTCGATGTAATCAGGCCATCAATCTTGATAAGAATACAGCGTATGCGCGAAGAATGGGCTTATATACTGCACATGTGTCTTATTTATCAACTTGTCGATTCTCTGTTCTATTTATCTACGTGTAGTAAGTTGGGTAGAGTTCCTCTCATTCGTTACTGTTGACTACCGTCAAGGCGGTGACCCCCACAACAGTATTTTAGCGCTTTTCCGATGTCTAAGAGCCACTGAGCACATAGTGGAATACGTAATCCTTGCCGTCCTACTGAAGTCTCCCAGTTCAGACTGACAGATTTCATTACCTCATGTATGAAACCCATCCTTTAAGTTAGAATATGACAGGGAAAATACAGACAGTTTTTGTTCACACAATCGGGAATGGGTTACTGGAAACCGGGATACGGGATGAGAGGAGAAACGAGTTACCGTGGAAGGGGTGCACGGGATGGGAGGATGAATTTCTGGGGACCAGGACACCGGATGCGAGAATAGGAACATGGGACCATGAACAAGGTATGGGGGGATGGGTTACTGGGGACCAAGAATGCGTTACTGGGATATGGGTTACTGGGGACTCGCGACACAATGCTCTCGTTAGCAATCTTTTGCTGTGAGCGTAATTTCGCAGACAGCGATTCTGGGAACACTGGAGAGGAAAAAGAGTAAACAAGGATGTTGAGAGATTTGAAGAGAACTTCTACCTGGGAGATCACCCAGCATCTTTGATCTGAATCACTCAACACTCCTACCTGGGAGATCACACAGCACTCTTAGCGTTAGAAAGTACCTAAGTGTACAAAACACACTTAAGAACATCAATAATAAAGGAAAAATAATTATAAACAAAAATTACTAGCACGAACATAAATGTGAAAAAGACATATACTCAATATCTCTGAAGACTTTGGCAATGGCCAGTTCATGTATAGGTCACAGTGCGTAAGCAGCACTTGAAAATATTTAAGGATACAGAGAATGTTGATTTTTGAAGAGAAACTTCGGCGAGTGTAAGCATAACATGTGATTTTTCCTTTTAACTGCTTCTATGTGAAATCTATTACTCTTTCACAAAGGTCATCATATGACCCTCGTCAGGGAACACTTGTCCTGTTTCCTGACGAACCTTGCCTAACCTAACTCTTCCACACTTCTGGAACTGACAGTCTGTCTGTCGCCCACTTTCTTCAACTGCCAGTCTATCTTCCCCTCCTCTCCAGGAGATAATCTCTCTGACAGGGTCAGAGATTAAGAACAAACAAGAATGAGTAAGCATGAAGGTGAGTCGTGTTTCATTATGAACATGTAAGAACGGGTTAATAGGTCACCTGCGGGAGGATGGAGATGAATCCTCATTAACGACCGGGTAAACACGAGTTGTCGTAATCAAGGCTATTTCATCTATCAGACACGTGAGGAATCACCCCAGACATGGAAATTTTGCAATCTAAACATGAAGGTTTAGATTGCAAAACCTGGGATAAATGCATGACAAATCCGATACGCTGAATTGCTTTTGGAAATACACTCAAGCAAACATAATTGCACAAAATCCTCATTTAAACTCAAGATTAAAAGTGGAAAGCAAAAGCACATATTTGCTGATTTGTCCAAGCACCTATTTGCTTGATAAACAGCTGCAGGCGGTCTCCTTACACCTACTGAACCTGCTCACCTTCCTGTAAATAGACACCTGGGTGTCAGTCGACTGCAGTGGGTCGCATCCTGGAGATGGCCATATAACTCAGAACTGGACTATGAAATAAGCTAAAGATTAAGCTTACTGACTTAACTGGACTGTGCCTAGAAAAATATATTTTTACCGGCTGAGGCTGAGCAGAGAGAGTGGAGTGCTTACTCGACAGCAGCAGCCAAGGCCTCTCCACCAAGCCATCCTTCAACCCCCACATTCGTATTCACCACCAGACCTGCCTCGGATTGATAAGAACCCAAATTTATTGTTTCCATATCTACAGCTGAGTCAGTGGATGGAAGTGAAACTCCCTCAAGTCTTGTAGCAAGGATGATCCACGTTCTGCCATCCTTCACAAGATAATCTGACTAGACAAGTGTATTTCCTACAATGGAGGGAACTTTTTTTTTTTTGTTCGAAACGTGATCTTAAACTTTCTGAAACCCTTTTTGGAAAGTTTTTTTTTTAATAAATGGGGAAGCAAGTGAGATTTTGATGAACTGGGAAATATGTGAATGGGGCAACAAATCTGGAGAGCCAGTAAATGGACAGAAAATTGGAAAGCCATTAAGTGGATAATAAATTAGGGTAGTCGGTAATCCAGACAAATTGGGAAAATATTACGTGAATGATATATTAGGAGTCAGTGAATGTGCAATAAATTAACTATGCAATAAATAAACTTTCAATAAATTGGAAGTCAATAATTTAATAAATTGGTAGTCAATAATTTAATAAATTGGTAGTCAATAATTTAATAAATTGGTAGTCAATAATTTAATAAATTGGAAGTCAATAATTTAATAAATTGGTAGTCAATAATTTAATAAATTGGTAGTCAATAATTTAATACATTGGTAGTCAATTTAATAAATTAGAAGTCAACAAATATCCAATATATTGGGAGTCAGTAAATATCCAATAAATTGGGAATTAGTGAATGTGCAATAAACTGTTAGTCAATAAACGTGAAAATAAACTGGGCCAATAACTATAAAATAAATGTGGTTAGTAAATGACTATAAATTCTGATTGTGAGGGTGTGGGATTACATTCAAGGGGACGCGCGAAACCCGCAAGGGTCATATAGAACATAGGGGAAGGGAGGGTTGATCCTATTACTTGGATCATGAGCCCTTCACTGACATCAAGGCACCTTGAAGGATGGTGACTAGGGAGTACCATGGGGGTAATTGTGATATTCTTAGAATTAGAGTAATTTTCCTACCCAGGCGAGTTGTTGGATGAGTTGATAGGTCAGAGATGCTGAGGTACCAAGTGCGAGTTAGGTACGGCAACGCCACTTCAAGATGCGTGGACCCTTGTTAGGTGAAGCGAGTTCCTAGGCAGTAGTAGCGAGTGTCAAGACAGGTGCAGCGAGTGTCTAGACAGGCGTAGCGAGTGCCTCATCAGGAGTGATCAACTCATCAGGTACATGAAGTATTCCTCAACCTCCTTCATCTACCATCAATTCCCTCTCATCCCTGCTCCCCCATATTTCAAACTATCAAGTCCTCTGCGTTCTCTAGTGGACCTTTTATTCTACATGAGCCCAGCATTAGTTCTTTAGTCTATCTTTGTAGGTTAGTCCTCGCAGCTCCGGCTCCAGTCTCGATATGACCTCAACTTTCACTATCTACTGTAGTTGCTCTTGTCAGATATAGGCCGCAGGCTGGTGTTTTATGCTCTGACTAATCTAAAATGTCATATATACGAATCCACAATGATTTTAGTGTTTGTATGCCATTCTTAGGTTCACTAAGGGTGCATACGCTGCCAGTGCTATATGAATGAAATGATAAAAAATGCAATATTTCCTACAGGTCATCAAATGAGTGAAGAAGACACAGGTGAAAGAGTGAAAATTGATAAAGCAAAGAGTGAACGAGTCTCAACATTCGTAAAAGGGGACAGACAGGAAGCGTTAAACTATAGACAAGTAACCTTGTCATGCGTATTATTTTAAGGTAATGTAAAAAATAGAAGTGGTGCGGCACCTGGCTAAAAGAAGTTTAAAAAATATCAACCAGCAAAGATTTACAGATAGTAAATCCCGTCTCACAAAGCTGCTGGAGTTCTGTGATATGGTAACAGTGATTAAGCAGGCAAGAGAGGAATGGATGAACTGCGTGAAAGCTTTTGACATTGCCCCAAAAGAGACTGGGCAAAGAATTAGAAATTCAGGCAGGGAGAACACGAAAACTATCAAAGTGGATTATAAATGAGGAGGACCAAATGTCTAATGTTTCAGTTAAGATGTCACAATGGATAAACGTAACAAGTGGGATTCCACAAGGGTCGGTACCAAGACCGGCAATCTTTCTGGTATGTATAAACGATATGCCGGAAAGGATAAAATCTCCTTTTCGCAGATGTGAGGGAGAATGAAAACCCGGGAGGACATGGATGGGCTGCAACAAAGCCTGGACAAACTGTAGGATTGGCCAGACTTGGTTACAAGAATTCATCCTCAGCAAATATAACGTTATGAAAATTTAAGAATGAAAAGAAGACCCGAAACTGTAAATATATTAGGGTGACGGACTCTTAAACTTCTTTCAAGTAGAAAGATATATTGGTGAACACAGTACTGTGCATATCTCTCCAGAGGCGCCCCGTAACCAAATAGACTTTGCTACGTATACACAGTTGACGAATCCAAAAATAAGTGAACGTGACGACATTAGATGATGGAAGGATTAGCGTTAACATGAGACACAGGAACTCAGTTGGAAGTTAAAGACGCAAATAAGCCAAATGAATGCCAAAAATACTTCGTAGCCTCAAGATTGTTAGCAAGTGGAATGACCTGGATGAAGAAGAGGTGGAGACAGACTTCCTACCTAGCTTCAAGAATAGGTGTGACCTTGCTTATGAGGCTAGGAACCAGCGAGCCCGATCTTAATTACTTAAGAAGCAGGGTCAGAAGCTGAGATTCAACCCTATGCAACCACAAATAAGTGAACGCAAAACAGTGATCCATGAATGTACATGCGTATGAGTCAATATCTGAGAGCCATAAAAAGGACATCTGCTCCAAGGAACACTCACATCGAATTCCAAGTCGATGGAGCTAAAAGCGTCTGAAAAGTGTGAAATTGGTGAGGCAGGGACTGACAAGTGAGGGGACAGGAGAGAGAACACCGCCTGTCCTGCTATAGTAGTGACAGTGTCAGCTGCACGAAGAAACATTCTTCCTCCTAAGAACAAATCTGTATATGATTTTCTCTTTATGAAACAAGAACAGAAGAGAAAAAACATGTGTTGTTTGTGTTTTTTTTTTGTGTACAATCACCTATTTGTGGTTGAAGGGGTTGAGTAGAGCTTCTGGCCGCGTGTGTGTGTGTGCATGTGTGTGTGTGTGTGTGTGTGTGCATGTGTGCGTGTGCGTGTGTGTGTGTGTGTGTGTGTGTGTGCATGTGTGTGTACAGACTGATACATACGTTGGAAAGAAGCGGCGGAAAAGCTCTTTATATCAAGTAATGTTAGGAAAACATACATTTCCCTTTACCTGAGATACAAATACAACAATAAGAATAACAATGTAATAAATCCCCAAATTATGTACAACTGATTTCCAAAATGTATTTTTTTTTTGTTTTATAAGAATTTTAACCAAATGCCAGGGCCTGCTAACCTTTCTTAATTTCAATGAAAAAATGAAACTGTTAATAATGCTTGAAAAAACATTAAAAACGTGAAAATATTGCGAAATATTACGATTTTTCATTTCATATCAAATATTTTGTTCAAGTTTCCCCTTAAAATGCAATTAAAAGTGCAAGTTTGATTTAAAAATGATAAAATTTATTTTTGTTTCACAAAATACCATCAGTGTCACACCAGGTAAACCACTATGATCATCAATATGCTTAAAAATCCTGGAGGATGAGAAGGGAGGCTGTAATCACGTTTGAATCATGGGAAGAATGGCTGTAATAGCTGTCATTCCTGGCTGTAATTGCTTGTATGGTGAGCTTTTCAAGAGTATCAAGTGAGAGGTGAATCATGCAGCGCCTCTGTTGAATTCTAGTCACTTTTTTTCACTAAAAGCAGTTAATCCCCTGGGAACATTAAAACTAGATAGAAATGGTATAAAATACATAAAATACAGACACGATGAAAATGGAGACAAACATGCAGTGCAATGAGGTCCTTAACTGACAACGTTTACCCCACGAAGGCCTTTTTTCAAGTCACAGTGAAACCTGTTTGAGTTAATATATATAGTGAGCTTAGCGAGTGCAGCGTCAGGTGTGTAAAAGCTTCAACCTTAGTTTTCTGTGGTTGTAGCTTAAAAAACCTACTGTGGGGCAAAACGTTGTCAATAAAACGTACTCTGCACTTGTGTCTCTTTTTCAAACATTAAATCTAGTGAAGTTAGGAAATATATTTTAGGTATTTGAGTTAGTTCAATGGTTCAGCATAAATTGAGTCAGGTAACAAGTGTATTAGTCTAGAACCACTTCGCCCACATGTCAACTAACTTAAAGCCACTTGATCCACATATAAACTAAACTAGAACCCCTTTCTTTGCATATGAACAATATTTTAGAACCTTTTCCTCCAAATAAAGAAGTCAAGAACCCATTTGTCCTTATATAAATTATGCTGTAACCATTACTTCCTATGTAAACTCTAGAACCACTTCCTCCATATAAACAAATCTAAAACAACATTACCTACATAAACAAGTTTGCAATTCCTGCAGTAGCAACAGCATCAGATCGTTGCTTCTCCACAAGTAACACTCAGATACACAGCAACAATATGTGACTTGGGCTGCCACTGATACCTTTTGCCTTGCCTCAGAGAATTTCCCTATCTGTTGCTACCTGCTACCAACCTGTAGTGCAATATTGCATAGTTCCTGACGACGCACGAGAGTGCGAGAGCTAAAGATTTTCATCCCCATGTGGCTTCTGCATTGTTAAAATCGCCGCTTTTGAATTGTTTGCAACATCAACAAAGTGTGGACAGCAAGGGAGTGTCTAATACTTTACAAACTTCTAATTACGTATCTTCTACTTTAAAATATTTTTTGTGTGACAATATTTCTCATTTCTGTAATAATTCCTTTTCTAAATTAGGAGGCCTGGTATGAGACTGGGAGGCGGGGGCGATTATCCCCGGAACCCTAACAGAACACACTGTACCGACTCATACATATAGTTTTAGGCTCTAAATCAGCAAGGAATATCGGGAGTGATTTACACTTGGCTGAACGACACTGAGCGATCTTATGGCTTTAAGGCCGTCAATATGCCAAATTTGTCAACAAGTCTTGTAAAACTCTCGTTTCGTCAAGGGAGGACACGCAGATCTGACTAGAAGATGGATGACTTGGATGCTGCGTTCAATAGTCTGCCGATTTGATGTATAGTGCAGTGCTTGTTGTGTAGAGGGAGTATGTGATGTGTAGAAAGGTTGAGATATCTAGAAAGGGAAGGAAGGGGATAATGCCTCGAAGAAGGTTGTGCGCAGAGGGATGTTAACGTGTAGATGGTGAGTAATGTCTATAGGAGGTTGCAATATGTAGAGGGTGAGTGTGATGTGTACAAGGGGACGGAGTTATGATGTGTGTTAATGTGTGGTGAACAATGCCTGTATGAAAATTTTGAGAGTAGGTGATTTTGTATGCTTTTAATGCACATATAAACATGAAAGAAAGATATAGTGTAAAAGTCAGATTTGGCTGCGTCTCACACAGGTCAACAGAGTGAGGGAGAGACAAAGTGAGTTTGAGGGAGTGTGTCAGGAAGAGACAGAAGGTGAACGTGTGAGGGATAGAGTTTGTGGAAATGTGTGTGTGTGTGTGTGTGTGTGTGTGTGTGTGTGTGTGTGTGTGTGTGTGTGTGTGTGTGTGTGTGAGAGAGAGAGAGAGAGAGAGAGAGAAAACGAACAGCGGAACGAACCTTTACTGTAAAACCAGTATAATTGACTTAACATACTGCAAGTGCTTGGTGAACGCCTCCCGCATAAATACACTTTCCACACACTTGCTTTAGGAGTGTATGATAGCATAACATGCATGATGTACCGTTATGGTGTAACAAGTGTGCTGTACCGTTATGGAGTGTGGGCCATGCGTGGAGTGTAGCGTTATATGTGTGCGTGAAGTACCTCAATGAAAGGAGTACCGCCAGTAGTGTACTGTTATGGAGGGTAGTGTTCGTTTTGAATGGTGTAACGTTCGTTATGAAGGGTGTAACGTTCGTTATAGAGGTTGCAACGTCCCCAGTGTACCGTCATCAATGGCCCCAGCTGTTAACATGCCAGGTATATAAAGGCAATTAGAAGTGTGTACGCTTGCAAGGCCTCAAGTGTTGTTGTCGTTGTTGCTGTTGTTCTATCGTTGTTGTTGTTCTAACGTTGCTGGTGTTGCTGTTTTGTCTCGTTGTTGTCGTTTTTGGTGTTGCTGTTACTATCTCGTTGTTGGTGATGCTGTTATTGTTTTTCTTTCGTTGTTGCTGCTGTTCTTGTCTCGTTGTTTCTCTTGCTGTTGTCTTGTTGTTAGCGTTGCTGTTACTGTGTCGCTGTCTCGTAGTTGTCGTTCTTGTTGTCGTCTTCTTTTTGTTCGTCATCTCGTTAGTATTGTTGTTGCTGTATCATTGTTGTATCATAGTTGTCGTTGCTGTCTCATAGTTGTCGTTGTCTCGTAGTTGTCGTTGTCATGTAGTTGTAGTTGTCTCGTAGTTTTTCTTGACTTCTAGTTATTGATGATTCTATTGTTGCCTCGTTTATATTACTGTTGTTGTCTCGTTGTTGTTGCTGTTATTTTCTCGTTAATGTTTTGTTGTCACTGTCTTCCTCTCATTTATTAATATAAAGACAATATGTTGAAGTGAGCAGATTCTCCCCACAAGAACACAAAACACTTGTTTAAGTACATAACGTCCTAAAAATATACTTTATAATTGCTCAGGTGAGAGTGATGAAACCGGCAGAGAGAAGGAGGGTGCAACAGGGGGTCTTTCCCCATAACGAATCGCAAATCAGTGCAATTGCATGCAACCTACAGCTAAAAATACGCCATTAACAGAATGGTTAAATTAGAGCCAACCTTGTCTTCTTAAGAGAATCCCCACCCATAAACAGCGGGTAACCTAAATGTAAAAGTATCGATAGCCCTGTGAGGAGACGATAACCACGGAATGGGTGGGGTATGAACCCTTGGCGAATGAGTCGTAAAACTCCAGGTCAGTGTGTAAGCCACTGGGCCAGCTGGCAATCGCGTTATTACGATTTACTGAGTCATGATAGGACAATAACAATAGAAATCGAAAAAAAGTGGTGTCCGGCATTTGCTAAATCCTGAATCTTTAGTGGAATACTTGACGATATCCTCATCGCCCTACTGAAGGTTTCCACTTCAGGATGATAGATTTCATCCTGTGATATAAGGAACGTATCCTGTGTGATGGAACAAGGCAGGAGAAGTGTAGCTTGTGTTTGTTTCCGCTAAGTGACTGTCATATAGAGTAGGGTACCAGCACACTGGTGTTGTACTCAGTTTTACTAAATAAGAGAACATTGCTTCATGATATTTATTATGCTCAATGACTCCCTTAACAACAGTTTCCAATACCATTAACTTTCACTTTCTCCCCTATTGCACATCTAGACTGATTCACGTTATGCTTATTATGTTTTATTATTAGTAGAAGTAGTAATAATAGTAGCCGAACTAGTAGTAGTAGTAGTAGCGGTGATAATA
Organism: Cherax destructor; assembly: GCA_009830355.1. Taxonomy (NCBI): domain Eukaryota; kingdom Metazoa; phylum Arthropoda; class Malacostraca; order Decapoda; family Parastacidae; genus Cherax; species Cherax destructor. Next base: position 227,331 of record WNWK01000396.1, read on the forward strand.
GATTGTCTATATCAGCATTTGTTTTGACTGTCTTTCATCTTACCTCAGACATTCGCCCTAGACCCTTACATAATGTTCAAAATTCCTTCATTTTCTATATTTCCTCTCCTCATCTTTCTTATCAAATAACATTCCCTCCCACCATCCCTTATCATTCAGTATCCCTCCCACATATCTTACCTCATAACCGTCCTTCCTTCTCTCCCTTCCTCACATCTTCGTTGCTAATTATATGAGAGCGTTTCACCTTAAGTTTTAATTATCTCTACTGCAGTAATTTTCTTAAGTCTATTTCTGGGGAAAACTAAAGTTTCACAGCCATGCTTAAGAGACAGTAATGATGTAACTGCATGCAGCCCTCAGCACGCTCTGTTTTCCAAGTCTTTGCATCTCTTCCAAGTTTTGGAGGGTCTCTTTCAACGTCTTGGGGTCTTAACGTCTTGGCCTTCAACGCCATGGGGTCCTTTCCCTGGTCTTTTCACGTCATGGTTCAACGTCATGGGGTCCTTTCAACGCATGGGTCTTTCAACGCGGTCTTCAGCGGGCTTCACGTCATGGCTTTCAACGTCTGGGGTCTCTTTCAACGTCCATGGTCCTTCAACGTGGTCCTTCGCTGGTCTCTTTCAACGTCATGGGGTCTCTTTCAACGTCTTACAACTTAACCATCAAACCTCATTCCAAATTTCTGCTTTCTCCCTTCATGCTGATTCTATAATAGGACAGTCAGCCTTGACCACAATTATCTATATCTCATAGCGTTGGACCGGCATCAGGTTCGTTCTCTCATGTTTTACATTTGTTTCTCCATTCATATTTCCAGATGTGCTCCTGTTAACCCTTTTGGGGCCTAATTGTGTATCCATATGCTCTTGTGCTTCCGTCCACAGGATGGATATGGAGTGCACAATTAATTTGCCGCTTTGGTGGCAAAATCTAAATCTAATCGTTCATGCCGATGAAATATGAAGCAGAATCACCCGCAAGGAATATAAACATTTGTAGTAGTTTCTATTCTCTGTTCTGCCCAGTCTTTCGACACTAGCGCACTTAGCTCACACACTGAGGTCCGGGGATCGATTCCCCGGTATGGCTGGAAAACATTAGGACGTGTTTCCATAAGACACCTGCTGTACATGTTCACCCCTCAGTAAAATAGGTACCTGGGTGTTAGTCGACCGGTGTGGGTCGCATCCTGGGGACAAAATTGACCTAATTTGCCCGAAATGCTCTGCATAACAAGCGGCTTTCTAAAAAAGTAGTATGTCATTGATGTGAGCTAGGCCTGTGTACCTTGTACATGTACTTGTAGAAATAAAGATATTATTATTATTAATTATTATTATTATTATTATTATTATACACTGATAGTCTATAAGTAACAACGTTTGGTTATTTTCTCATAGCACGTTGCCGTACGTATCGTGGTCTGTCTTTTAATTTTCTTATTTGTAGCAAAATACACATTTTTAAAGTATATGTAATCTTTACTGAGTTGAGATAGCGAAAAATAGCATTCGTGAGATTATAAGAAACATGAAGACACGTATGTTGAGTAGTTCGTAAGAAAATGAACGTATTAAAATGAGGATTAGATTGCTCTCCCACTATGGTTCAGCAGCACTCCACACTATTACTCAATGAATTCACACTCTCATCCATGAAGGAACTAAATAAGCCCTGTAGCACGACACTACAGTGAAGCTTCCTTGCTTCCATTGCGAATTACTCGCTCGTACCGTCATTAACTATGACACCAGAGCTTGACTGCTGCAGCAGCTGCTCGCGTATTCTGACACGAGACACACGCGGCTAGTATTTCTGACGACGAACAGCAGGCTAGTATTTCCTGAACACGACGACAACAACGCAGGGCTAGTATTTCCTGAACACGACGACAACAACGCAGGGCTAGTATTTCCTGAACACGACGACAACAACGCAGGGCTAGTATTTCCTGAACACGACGACAACAACGCAGGGACCACCACAGTCCTCTCTTATTTATTTCATTATAAATCGTCGTATTATTCTTTTTATACACAGCGTACTGTCTTCTTTCCCGAGACTTACTTCACAGTTTGTTAAAGCGATACAATATAAGTACCTAAAAATATTCTCCTGCCTTGACATTAGTGAGGTACCCCAAAAGACATCAGGAAGAACTTTGAGATACAGAAAAAATGGCAATTTTTAACCATTGCTAGTGATCACAAAATAAGCGTGAACCTGGTAGTAAAAGCAGAGTGAGTCTGATATTTGCTGTGATCGAGCACCAACCCGTATAGTATAACTAAAAGGGCACAATACCGTCCAAGTTGGACCGAAACGTCGTCGTAAGCTCCTCTCTTCTACGTGCGGGTTATTTGTGTATCTACCCGTATACCGAACAAGCTAGAAAACAAGTCAAATGCCGAGGTAGCTTACACAAAATGAGAGACTGGCTACAATCTAAAGGAGAGCGACCTGAGGGGACACTGGTGAACCAATTGTAAGTTTAATAACAAATTGAAAGACTCAGATGTATCACGATTTCTTGTGTCTCGAATACAGCTCACAACCGAAAGACCCGGGTTCATTTCCGATCGGATGGAGAGTTATGAGCAACTTTCCTTGAACTTCTTGCCACTATTCACATAGTAAAGAGGAGAGTGTTAGCCTGAGAGGAAGACTACAGTATATCTTTAACAGTGATGCTCTCTGAAATGAGCTGAGGCACAACAGCATCTCTTAACCTGTAAGTCCAACAGTATAAAAAAACTTTCAGACAAACTAATTCGATAATTAAATCAATTTTTTTTCTGTTCCCCAAATCTTCTCAGTCTCGCATACGACACTGACGTGAATACACTACATAGCGTCGACTCATTCTCCGCCGATATCCGAAGCGGCGCGACGGCACATGTCATTAAAGATACTGTCGAACTTTAGTCAAGTATGAATACGGAAAGAAGTATTTATATTAAAATTCAATGCGTTTTATGGAGGATTTTTTTTTTCAACAGCTCTTGGGAAAAAACTGAGGAACAGAGAATAAGATATTCATTCAGGTCAAGTCTCAGAGAAATAGTGCCACATCTCAAGTCTGGTAACTTGTCAGAAACTTATATGTATGATAACTTGTTTGTTACTTATATGTCTGTTAACCTGTCTGTAACTTATATGTCTTGTACTCTGTAACTTGTCGTTACATCAACGAAAATAATGGAGCTCATCAAAAGATGTTTCAAAATAAGTTGAGAGAGAGAGGGAGAGAGAGAGAGAGAGAGAGAGAGAGAGAGAGAGAGAGAGAGAGAGAGAGAGAGAGAGAGAGAGAATGAGCATGCTTGTATAAGATAAGCGTGGCGGATAATCATGTTCCAAAGCTCACTCCCATTCTTGAATACACAAAGCTCCAGGTAGTTCGCAACTGTTGGAATATTATTACTATTACAACTACTACAATGGCACTACTACTACTACTATCACCATCACCTTGTAGTGTATGGTAGCTGTAAATCTTCTCTCAACAACTCATGCTGAGTTGCATGCCTACCACCGAGGGTGGTAGTCATGCAACTCAACACGCCTACCACCCTCGGTACAGCACACGAAGGCTGTCAACGACCCGGTCACAATCAGAGTGCGAGGGTCGTGCTAGGGAAGCCCTTGATTATAGGGTGGGTTGAGGCATCACAGTAATTGTAGAGGTGAACACCGTAACCACCAACGCCACGTAACGCGGTGGGCGGAATGAATTCACGAAGCTAACGTGGTTTGCGGCATCGCTCAGCTATACTTGTCATGAACAATGGATTTATTGATAATAAAACGTACATGATAATAGCGACTTTTCCCTCGTGGAGAAGTACCATGACTCGCAAGGGGCAAAAGGAAGTTCTTTCGGATAAGGGAGATTATACTTACCTTTGATGTCAAGGCGTGGACGAACGCGTGGTGTCAGAGGCAGAGAAAAAACTTGATATTAATCCATCGTGTTAGTGAGAGAACAAAGACCCTACTGGTATAGGGAAAAAATGAAGGAGGGGGGGGAAGAGAGGGAAAACAATACCAGGAAAAAAGAAAACACGAATAGAAAAAACGAAAAAACAAAATAGGGTCTCCAATATAAACTTAATTCCAAGTATCGCATCCACTACATAAAGAAAATATAAAACCGTTATTTCAACAGTCTTTATATCAAAAGTGGTTTACGTATCAAAGTTATTTTAACTGAGCAAGCCAATCAATAGTATAATTTACTTGTGACTTTTTGAAGCCGGCACAAAAATTCATGAAAACGGAATAAACTGTCGGAGTTAGCAAGAGAATTGTTGGTGGGGGAAAAAAAGAGAGGGAGAAATAGAGTGTGCATGTGTTTCACAGTAACCAAGTTAAAACAACACAAAAACACCCAAGTTTCAGCATGAGTAAACAGCGCGGTTGATGCCTCTACCCCCTGGGTGACTAGTTACCCACACTGCCTCTACCACCCTGGGTGACTAGTTACCCACACTGCCTCTACCACCCTGGGTGACTAGTTACCCACACTGCCTCTACCACCCTGGGTGACTAGTTACCCACACTGCCTCTACCACCCTGGGTGACTAGTTACCCACACTGCCTCTACCACCCTGGGTGACTAGTTACCCACACTGCCTCTACCACCCTGGGTGACTAGTTACCCACACTGCCTCTACCACCCTGGGTGACTAGTTACCCACACTGCCTCTACCACCCTGGGTGACTAGTTACCCACACTGCCCTACCACCCTGGGTGACTGTTACCCACACCCTCCACCCTGGGTGACTAGTTACCCACACTGCCTCTACCACCCTGGGTGACTAGTTACCCACACTGCCTCTACCACCCTGGGTGACTAGTTACCCACACTGCCTCTACCACCCTGGGTGACTAGTTACCCACACTGCCTCTACCACCCTGGGTGACTAGTTACCCACACTGCCTCTACCACCCTGGGTGACTAGTTACCCACACTGCCTCTACCACCCTGGGTGACTAGTTACCCACACTGCCTCTACCACCCTGGGTGACTAGTTACCCACACTGCCTCTACCACCCTGGGTGACTAGTTACCCACACTGCCTCTACCACCCTGGGTGACTAGTTACCCACACTGCCTCTACCACCCTGGGTGACTAGTTACCCACACTGCCTCTACCACCCTGGGTGACTAGTTACCCACACTGCCTCTACCACCCTGGGTGACTAGTTACCCACACTGCCTCTACCACCCTGGGTGACTAGTTACCCACACTGCCTCTACCACCAGGGTGACTAGTTACCCACACTGCCTCTACCACCCAGGGTGACTAGTTACCCACACTGCCTCTACCACATGGGTGACTAGTTACCCACACTGCCTCTACCACATGGGTGACTAGTTACCCACACTGCCTCTACCACCAGGGTGACTAGTTACCCACACTGCCTCTACCACCCAGGGTGACTAGTTACCCACACTGCCTCTACCACCTGGGTGACTAGTTACCCACACTGCCTCTACCACCAGGGTGACTAGTTACCCACACTGCCTCTACCACCCAGGGTGACTAGTTACCCACACTGCCTCTACCACCAGGGTGACTAGTTACCCACACTGCCTCTACCACCAGGGTGACTAGTTACCCACACTGGGAGAAAGCTAAACAAGAGAAGACTGATGACATCTCAATTGGCAAATAAACACCGAATATAAATAAAATTTGTGATAATTATTTCAAGATGTGTGTGAGAGAGACGATGTTTATTCTTTGCATGAGTGAGAGTATTAAGTATCACGATAAAGAATTCGATATTGTTTATTTAGACTTTAGTAAGGCTTTTGATAGAGTACCACCACCTATCAAGGCTGACGGTCCAATCACGTCAAAACAACTATTCCCAATCCCAGAATTATATTCACCACAGGGAGTAGACTCTCGGAACTCGTCAAAAATCTCTAAAGATATTTAAAGGTCTTTAAATATCGCATAAGTCTTGCTCATCGAGAGTATCCGGATCAAGGAAGCTATAGTGTTAGTGTAAACAATCAGAAGGAAGATTAAAAAATACTGTCAAGAATCTGTCTGAAAGAAGAGCTGGCGATTATAGTGTAAATCTCAGAAACCTGTGGGAACAGACAGGTAACAGGATGGAGAAGACAAGAAAAAAAGGGTGAGACTACACTAGAAGGAAACCGTAAAAGGGGACAAAAAATAGAGCTCAACAGCTACAACCTTCCTTAATCTCTCACCCGACCATAACATACTCCCCAGGGTGTCAAACCTTGCCACACGACCACAACATACTCGCCGGGGTGTCAAACCTTGCCACACGACCACAACATATCGCCGGGTGCAAACCTTGCCACACGACCACAACATACTCGCCGGTTCAAACCTGCCACACGATCACAACATACTCGCCGGGGTGTCAAACCTTGCCACACGACCACAACATACTCGCCGGGGTGTCAAACCTTGCCACACGACCACAACATACTCGCCGGGGTGTCAAACCTTGCCACACGACCACAACATACTCGCCGGGGTGTCAAACCTTGCCACACGACCACAACATACTCCCCGTCATGCCCAGCCTTTCTCTCTTGTAACAAGATACAAACATCTCTCAATATAGCTAGCGCCCTGAAAAGCCAAACTATATGCCAAAACAGTGATTTATCTGCAACCAAAATACAGAATACAAACTGCGCTTCATGAAGTCGGCTTACGTAGTGGAGTTATGATCCCGAGCATCAAGGTTTCCGTGGATGCTATTTTGCTTTATTATCTCCAGTACGTGAACCGGATTCAATAAGGACTAACTTCTGATGTCTTTATCTCTGGAAAGAGGCGTCTTGATGCCGTGAATGGTTCTTGTGTCAACCAACTGGACTAGTTCTCGCCTTCTAAGGATCGAACCTGAGTGTGTCTTATTTTCCAGGCTTCGGAAAATAATAATAGTAATAATAATAATGTTACAAAATGACACGATATCTATTAGTAATAGACATCTCCAGTGAACACTAGAAAGGATAGCCCTTCTAGCATCCAGCCTGTTACTGGGCTTTTGCAACAAAGTCAATATCCTGGTCCTGTTATCCAACATATTATATATCTTAAGAGGATTGCAACTGATAGGGTACTAACCAACGAAATATATTTAAAAGGTTTATTATCAAAGTGAGAGTCTAGGATTTCAAAGTAAATAAATGTACATATGATCAGGATGTTCATTAAGTAATACATTAGGAAGTTAATTAGGAGGTCAGCTCCTACACTGCTCTCATATAACATAAGGCTGTGCTGAGGGCACATATATCCAAATGACTCTGAAGTACCATCAGGTACAATGTCAGTAATTACAATAATACAGATATATGCAAATAAGAATATGTGTATGAGTGAGCTCCAGGTAACTCTAAGACTCGACTCAACCAGTGTCCAACTGAACTTCTCTTAAGCTAGCTTCTCTAACAAACTGACAATCAGAACAGCTTGATTGACCAGTAAAATGACCAATTCGCAGAACAGCAATATAACAGGCAACAGCAACACAGCGTCAGGAACAAGGAGATAGAAAATCGACCCTAACTGGGGACCATCAATAGATCCTCCAAAACAGTCACAAATCTCCCTTTCTACTGAAACTAGGTTCAGCATAAACAATCCCCAACTGTGGCGGTGCACAGATGCCTTATCGAATTAGGTCAGGAGCTGTAGCTAGAGACCTGAGTTGTCTCAGAGTGTCAATGTGACACACAACCCAGAAAAACGTCGGAAATCACTGTCTAGTCTATCCTCTGTGAACAGAGTTACACAGAGTCCTGAGAAGTATGTTTCGTCTCACCACCGAACACATACTCTACCCAAACAGAGTCTAAATGGCGAGAAAACAAGCAGGGACAGGAGAGAGGTGTTGACTCAACGATGTCCAGCTGCGTAGTGCTCTCGAGGAAGGAGCAGCAGCCACCCACCTAAGGTGGAATCACGTGACTCCTCCCAGCAACAAGACGCCAGCAGTATAACAAGCCTAGTGTCATATGTTACATCCTACTCAATTAAAAGCTAAGTCAAATAATGTCAAATATAAGTCAAATAATAGTCCAATAATAGTATAAAGCACGATATTAACGATTTAGCTATTATCGAGAATATCAGCAATATAAAATTATAGAAAATGGAAATATACAATATACATTATAAATTTACATTGGGGCCATTCTGGGGCCGCAATAAATAATAGTTATAATAAAAAAGACTAAACCTAAAAGGGTCAATAATAATAATAATAATAATAATAATAATAATAATAATAATAATAATAATCTGTCACCTTCACAATGCTAAGGTTCAGCTGGTGTAGACGGATCGTTTATAGCTGATTCAATATGAACCTAATCTTCACTGACTGTACCGACTGTATTCGCATAATAAAAGTCTCAAACTTCTGTTGCTAGAACAAATGTTTTATGAAACCCACACTTACGAAAGGAGAGTTATCGCTCAGTCGTGGCGTACCGAAGCGTCGTCTCAAGGTTCAAATAGATTAACTCGGGTCTTTTAGAAATGTGCATCACCGTTAATAAATGAATTACCATCAACAACCCTTTACAGTGCATTTATGAAGTGGTAAATGGAAAGACACGAGTCAATTAACCAGGGATTTATATCACGCAGGTAAGTGTAAGTGAACGTCTAAACACAGGTAAGTGTAACCTACTTCGCACTTACTCTAAACAGGAGAACACAGTAAGGAAGTGAACTCTCCAAGAACGGGAGGCTCAATCAAAAAAACACACATGTCCTCAGAGGCAAGTCTTGTACTCTCCAGCACTGCTTTCACACACTTTACGGGCGGAGATAGGTTACATGTACATAGTAATAGCAGCAGCACTAGTAGTTTTAGTAGTGGTAGTAATAACAGTAGTCGTAGTAGTAGCAGCAGCAGCGGCAGAAGCACTTGTAGTATTAGTGGTAGTAATAACAGTAGTCAGTAGTAGTAGTAGTAGCAGCACTTGTAGTATTAGTAATGGTAGTAATAACAGTAGTCGTAGTAGAAGTAGCAGCAGCACTTGTAGTATTAGTAGTGGTAGTAATAACAGTAGTAGTAGTAGTAGTAGTAGCAGCGGCATTTAAAATCATGCATATAACAAATACGATCGGTGAAGGACTCCTACGCAGTAAATTTTCCTATTCGCTATGCGTCATATCTCATGAGAGCAACGCAGCGATGGTAGGCATTAGTCTTATTTAGAACTGCCTGCACGAGGGGCGCAGAAGTGAGTTATGGGTCTTGGGATGTATGGGACGAGTGTGGGGAATGTGTTGACTTCGTGAGGGAGTGATCTAAATGAAAGTGGGAGCGGGTGTGGGAGTGATGTGCACAGATGCTGGGAGTCACAAGGGTTCGAGAGAGGGTATGGGGGTTATTGGAGTGTGGGAGGAGGACGAATGTGGGAGTTATAAATGTGTGGATACGAACTTCAGGGAAGTACATTAGGCTCAAAGTATTGGAATAGTTTGGTTATTCGACACTGTCAATAAAATCAGCTGCTGACATCCTAATCAACATAACCATCTGGTTACATCTTAATCAACATAACCATCTGGTTACATCTTAATCAACATAACCATCTGGTTACATCTTAATCAACATAACCATCTGGTTACATCTTAATCAACTTAACCAGCTAATGACATCCTGATCAATATAAGCAGCTGGTAACAGCCTTATCAACACAACCAACAGGTGACAATTTTAATATAACCAGCTGGTGACATCCTTAACTATTAGCTACTATCATTAAGCTGGACGATTACACACACACACACACACACACACACACACACACATATATATATATATATATATATATATATATATATATACACAAATGAGTGCTTAATTAAGGTATAAATATATCTGAAATTGTGTAAAATTATAAACATTAATTTATATACCGTATATAAATTATTCATGAATTATTTTAATACAACATATCTATTAATAATATACCATATTATATTACACAGTCGCTGGGGCACGCACGCAAAATATTGTCAATTATCGCTTTTAATTTCCATCCATATAGACTGGTGAAACTTTATTTTTGGAATAAAATTACTTAATTTCATCCGATATGGTTATTTTTATTCAGGTTTATTTTTTTTAGATAAATATACTGTTTTTAGTCTTAATTATAATATTAGTAATTTCGTCTTATTTTTATTTAATGTTATTGAAGTTACAGAATTATTAATTTTGGGAAATCCTCCTTTAGGAGTCATTTTTATTGGAATTATTACTATTTATTGTCATTTTATTCATACTGAATTCTTTTTTTATTATTACTACTACTATTATAACTACTACTATTGCTACTACTATTACTACGACTACTATAACAATAATATTATTAGGAACATGTTAAACCAATAAGGGTCAGAGAGAAGGGGAAATGGGAGGAATACGAGCGCAACTTCAATTCGTTGGATCAAGAGCCTTCACAGCACAAAACCGGGTGTCATTTCACAGCTAATTTCAGCCCTAATAAAGCACGCAGAGTAACTATTGTAAATTACTGGTGTGTGTGTGTGTGTGTGTGTTAGTTACCATTTTGTCCTAGGCACATGTCGATTAGACACTAGGCCTGTTGTATGTTTGTGTGTGTAACGAAACACTTCGAAATGTTTCGGCCCCGCCGGGAATTGAACCCGGGCCCTCCGTGCGTGAAGCAAGAGCGCTAGCCACCATGCCATCGGGGTGTGTAGTGTGTGTGTGTGTGTGTGTGTGTGTGTGTGTGTGTGTGTGTGTGTGTGTGTGTGTGCGTGCGTGTGTGTGTGTGTGTGTGTGTGTGTGTGTGCGTGCGTGTGTGTGTGTGTGTGTGCGCGTGCGTGCGTGTGTGTGTGTGTGTGTGTGTTTTGTTTTTGGTGTGGTTGTACTGTTGTTTTGGTGGTGCTGTGTGCTGTGCTGTAGTGGTGTTGTGCTGTGATGTAGTGGTGCTGTGCTGTAGTGGTGCTGTGTTGTGCTGTAGTGGTGCTGTGTGCTGTGATGTAGTGGTGCTGTGCTGTAGTGGTGCTGTGTTGTGCTGTAGTGGTGCTGTGTGCTGTGATGTAGTGGTGCTGTGCTGTAGTGGTGCTGTGTTGTGCTGTAGTGGTGCTGTGTGCTATGCTGTAGTGGTGCTGTGGTGGTGCTGTGTGCTGTGCTGTAGTGGTGCTGTGTGCTGTGATGTAGTGGTGCTGTGCTGTAGTGGTGCTGTGTTGTGCTGTAGTGGTGCTGTGTGCTGTGCTGTAGTGGTGCTGTGTGCTGTGCTGTAGTGGTGTTGTGTGCTGTAGTGGTGCTCTGTGTTGTGCTGTAGTGGTGCTGTGTGCTGTGATGTAGTGGTGCTGTGCTGTGTGGTGCTGTGCTGTAGTGGTGCTGTGTGTTGTGCTGTAGTGGTGCTGTGTGCTGTGATGTAGTGGTGCTGTGTTGTAGTGGTGCTGTGTTGTGCTGTAGTGGTGCTGTGTGCTGTGCTGTAGTGCTGCTGTGTGCTTGCTGTAGTGGTGCTGTGGTGGTGCTGTGTGCTGTGCTGTAGTGGTGCTGTGTGCTGTGATGTAGTGGTGCTGTGCTGTAGTGGTGCTGTGTGGTGTGCTGTAGTGGTGTTGTGTGGTGTGCTGTAGTGGTGTTGTGTGGTGTGCTGTAGTGGTGTTGTGTGCTGTGCTGTAGTGGTGCTGTGCTGTAGTGGTGCTCTGTGTTGTGCTGTAGTGGTGCTGTGTGTTGTGCTGTAGTGGTGCTGTGTGCTGTGCTGTAGTGGTGCTGTGTGTTGTGCTGTAGTGGTGCTGTGTGCTGTGCGTAGTGGTGCTGTGTGCTGTGCTGTAGTGGTGCTGTGTGTTGTGCTGTAGTGGTGCTGTGTGCTGTGCAGTAGTGGTGCTGTGTGCTGTGCTGTAGTGGTGCTGTGTGCTGTGCTGTAGTGGTGCTGTGTGTTGTGCTGTAGTGGTGCTGTGTGCTGTGCTTTAGTGGTGCTGTGTGCTGTGCTGTAGTGGTGCTGTGCTGTAGTGGTGCTGTGCTGTAGTGGTGCTGTGTTGTAGTGGTGCTGTGTGGTATGACGTCTCACGGAAAGATCAAAAGAATCTCAGTGGCTTATTCTGTAAAATATTCTCAGGTAAGTTTTTTATACGAGCCGATTAATAAAAATTCTCTGGAAGGATTAAAAAAAATAGAAACGAGAAAGTTAAAGCAGTCTACATATTGTTGCATCAGTGTCAGGACTATATAACAGCAAGAAAGGTCTAGTCAACACCAACGTAAGGTGATCTGAGGGAGCATTCAGAGAGAGATGCTTTACAATTAGTTTGCGTTGGGGCTTCTACTTCACTTTAACACACTGATGTTATCTTCCTTTGAATAAGACTGAAAAGACTGAGGAAGGCTGTCTGTAGAATGAAAGCCTGTTATGAACATAATCTTATCTCCAAGGGAAACTTCCTCTTCAGAATTCATGCATGGCTCACCGTGCCTGTTAGAAAACCTACCTTGGGCAGAGCAAGTGTTTTTCTCGCCAACCTGACTTACACAGGTTAATGTGCTTATGATGGACATGCAGCAGACGAGAACATGTAATTTACAGGTGTAGTCTGCCAGTGTTGAATTTATATTTTAATATATATGTCATTAAGCATTTGCAAGGGAAGCAGACTAAACATCAGTCGACGAAACATGTAGAACTAGTGTTACTGATATGTCTTATTTAAATATTACATGTACAGTATAATGTTATTTACAGATGTGTTGGTAATTACAGTTTGCTAACACATATGTTCATAAAATATATATTTGTGAATGAATATTTTGTTATACGTGCATTAAGATGATAATTTTCATGCATATACAGTTAGATGCGCATTCCCTCTAAGCTACAGGCTATATAGGCAGGTTGTTTACAGAGATGAAGAACACTTTGACCGTGAAGACTATTCAGTCCTCATGTTAGTATAATATCTTTATTATGCACCCCAAAGTCATCCTGTGGGTGGTAATCAAAAGATTACAGAGGCACATAATGGGTCCAGGGACTGAACATAAGAACATAAGAATGGAGGAACACTGCAGAAGGCCTACTGGCCCATACAAGGCAGGTCCTTATCAAAACCACCACTACCTAAGAATTTACTCCTGTACTCACGACACTAATCAAACCCAGCCCCTCCCACTCATATATTTGTCCAATCTCTTTTTAAAGCCACCCAAGGTCCTAGCCTCTATCACCCTACTCGGAAGATTGTTCCACGCATCTACAACTCTGTTCGAAAACCAGTACTTGCCTATGTCCTTTCTAAATCTAAATTTATCCAATTTAAATCCGTTATTTCTGGTTCTTACTTGGTTCGATATCCTCAGTATTTTATTAATATCTCCTTTGTTTATGCCCATCATCCACTTGTACACCTCGATGATATCTCCCCTCATTCTACGTCTCTCCAGAGAGTGGAGATTCAACGCTCTAAGTCTATCTTCATACGGGAGATTTCTTATACTGTAAATCATTTTAGTCATTCTTCTTTGTATGTTCTCCAATGAATCTATATCCATCCTGTAGTAAGGAGACCAAAACTGAGCTGCATAATCCAAATGAGGTCTCACTAGTGATGTATAGAGCTGTAAAATAACTTTTGGACTTCTGTTGCTTATACTTCTTGAAATAAATCCTAGTAATCTGTTAGCCTTATTGCGCACACTTAGGCACTGTTGTCTTGGCTTTAGATTTCTGCTTACCATGACTCCCAAGTCTTTTTCACATTCTGTATGATCAAGCTCAACTTCACCTGGGCCTGAAAGTTCTGATAGCTAAACAAGTTATTGTGGTAATGAACTATTTACATGTTTATATCCGGTTACAATCGTAATGAGTTATTTATGCAGACATGAATTTGGTCACACAAAAAAGAGAAAGATCCTGCTGTTGGTCAAAACAACATTGGATCTACGAACGAATAAAGGTACTGCTACCAGAGGATCCTTTTAATACGTTTCCATCAAGGCTGAAGTCTTTATTCCTACTTGTCGGCTTTTGCCATTGGCATGTCGTGCCGAATAAGTAAAATTGGTCAATTACCAAGAACTCATTTAAAATTAAATCCTTTCTAAAATTTTCTCTTATCCATTTAAAGATGTATTTTTTAATTTATGTTAATGTAAATATTAATAATTTTGTACCAAAAGAACCTAAGAAAACTTACCTAACCTTATTATAACAAAAGCAATTTAATTTAGCCTAATCCAACTAAATATATTTTAGATAAGTTTTAACTAATTTAATAATAAACAAACACAATGAAATATATATTTTTTTCGTTAGGCTCAGAATAATTTTTGCGAAATCACTGCATACACAAATTTTCGCTTGCCTTATTCGCCAAAATCGCAAGTTTTACCTATTCGTCACGACATTATTTATATATATATATATATATATATATATATATATATATATATATATATATATATATATATATATATACACCATCTGAGCCATCGATCCTACAAACATGAGCCTAGCGCACGGGTATTCAAACAGGAGGAGGCTGAAATTAATCCTTGGGCATACATCTGCCACGAGTGTCCTCGCAACATGAAAGAAGCCTAGTGCGCTAGGCTCTTCCCTTCCCTCACACCTCTCTCTCTCTCTCTCACTCCGCCCCCTGATAAGCTTAGCTAGTTCACCCTAATCTAGCTTTTTTGGTTTTATAAGTTTACTGTTCTACAGCTTAGCTTTCTCCCCAAGTCAGCGGTAAATTCATCCACTTTAGCGTTCTCATGCTCTTTTCAACACAAATCAGACCCTGTACTAACTTTCTCACTAAGTCTTGGATATATACAACTTATGTAGCCAAGAGTTCTCGCTGTTGCCTGCATATAATTATCTACTACATATATGTCTTGATTCTTAACGACATTTCTTCACATACTTTGCTTGCTGAGTCTTGAATGTACTGAACAGTTTTAACAAGTTTGTTTATCCTCGAGTCTCTTCCAGAAGTGGTAGTTGACGCAATGACTTAAGTAATATTTATTTGATGCATTTTTTCCAAAGATCGCTCATATGGGGTTATAACTACAAACCAGCACTGAGGAAAGGAACCTCATGACGGAGATTTGGTTCGTCCTGGACCCCTTGGTAAGTCACAACTGAGGGGAGAAAAGTAGAGGGTTGGGAGGCTGGTGAGGAAGGCAGTCGTAGTAATATTTTCCTTTCCTAAGTGAATTTGTTGTCATTCCAGCCACAGTATTGTGACGTTCTAATGTTTCGAGTTTTTACTACTTTGCTAAGAAAGATGGCCTACTTCCACTAGTGGTCCACGTTCACCTGTGACATCACGTCCAGCTGCTTCACCTCTCCTCTGCTTCAGTATATAAGGTCTGGCCGCACTGGCCCTTCCAAACTGAGGGACTGATCACCTCAGAAAATACTTCTGTTGTCCTAAGTATGATATTCGCATACTCGTATATTCGACGGCATAAACCTGCTGAACAGACGACCACTTTTCGACACTAAAGACGCCCAGGTGTTGCACACTGTTAGTAATGACACCATGAATAATAATATACAAGTGACAGTGCAAGCCTTTATTGAAACAAGAATCACAGATGATTTGATAACGCTTTACAAAAGAGCGAAACGTCACAATGAAAGTTTATGTAACGTCTTTGTTTTCAATTTGCAACTCATTCTAAAAAAATGTTTCTTCATATCTTGAGTGAATGTGAAGGTCCCATAAGTGCCCCTTGTTTTTGATCCTTCGAGGGAGGTGCCTTGATACTTCACTTATCTCTGTACTAATTTATATTTCGTGAACATATCTTCTCTTGTTTTATCCTCTAAAGATAAACAGATCGTGCTGCCTTTCCTACCAGCTTAAGCCTCGTGGCTCCAGCACCAGCATAGAGGCATGCTTTAGAATTCTTCCAGGTTTCGATCCTCCTTCCTTGAATTGAACCTCATTGCCTCCCATTCCCCAGGCACCGAATGACCCCCATACATATAATAATTATAACCTGGTTTCGGGTTTCGTGGCTAGGTAAGGGCTCACCACTGGCGCTGCCTACTCAAGTGCTGAACGAACATGTAAGAAAAAAAATAAAGCTGAAGGAAGCTGTGTTTAAATTTCTGAAGATCATCCTTGTTTGTGAGTTTAACTTAGTATACCACTGCTATGATGTTGTTTATGTGCTAGAAGCGATACAACTGTGTGTGAAAAACAAGAGAGAAGAGAGAATGCGAATATGCGTGCCTCTCCCTACTATTTGCTGGCCCAGCACAGGCGCATGCATGACACTGAGTGTATATGCACGCGATACTTTTTTTTTGTTTTAAACTAGTGAGATTAAATGTGAACTAAAAACGCACACCATACACCGGGTAAACTTTCTCCAATATGGATGAGCCGAACACACACAATTTCGGTATGCACGCGGTCCATGTTTGAGCAGTGTTCAAAGCACGCTTTCGCCCCGACCGGAATCACCCTGTTAAGAGTTTAATGGAGCTCCACCAGTGCATGGCTCACTTATAGGTATCACGCAACGAAATCGCTTGTTTTTGCTTACGGCAGTTTTGTCATAAAAGAAAATTAATACACGTATATTTATTTTGATATCGAAATTTGTGGAAACAGTTTTATAAATTACAAAAGGTAGGTAGGTAGGGTGTGTGTGTGTGTGTGTGTGTGTGTGTGTGTGTGTGTGTGTGTGTGTGTGTGTGTGTGTAAGTGCAGTCGCATCTGCGGAAACTCCGTGAAACACAAATAATCTATCAACCCAGAAAATGGCCTTTTGAAATTGACTGAAACTCCAAAATTTGCATTGCAAAAAAAAAAAAAAAAAAAAAACCTTTCGAAAGGCAGAGGTCACAATTTGTATCAACTGTGTGTGAGTGTGACCAGAGGGACATGTAAATATGTGGTAAACTAAGTCATTACGAAATACACAAACGAAAACATGAAGCCTCTGGCGGACGCAGCCTCCCACAGAGAGCGTCGAGTTACCAACGCTACAAGCAGCGATGTTGTGTACACGACTGCCAGACGAAAGCCGCGTATTTACGTTAATTTGTTACTGAAGATAAATTGTTGGTACATTTAGGTTAATTAAAGTTAATCATTTTTAACATAGGATAACTAAACTAATTTTGTATTGCTGTTTAGAGAGTGGATGAATTCGGTGTTTTGTACTGGGTGCACTAAGGACCTTTGTTCCATAATTCTGGCAATATCTACCATCCAACATCCCATGCCTGCCATCCAACACTCCCATGCCTGCCATCCAACACCATGCCTGCCATCCAACACTCCCATGCCTGCCATCCAACACTCCCATGCCTGCCATCCAACACTCCCATGCCTGCCATCCAACACTCCCATGCCTGCCATCCAACACTCCCATGCCTGCCATCCAACACTCCCATGCCTGCCATCCAACACTCCCATGCCTGCCATCCAACACTCCCATGCCTGCATCCACACTCCATGCCCTCACACTGCCTCATCACACTCCCATGCCTGCCATCCAACACTCCCATGCCTGCCATCCAACACTCCCATGCCTGCCATCCAACACTCCCATGCCTGCCATCCAACACTCCCATGCCTGCCATCCAACACTCCATGCCTATCCAACACTCCATGCCTGCATCCAACACTCCCATGCCGCCACACAACATCCCAGCTCCATCACACTCCATGCACTGCCATCCAACACTCCCATGCCTGCTCCACTCCACCGATCCACACTCCATCACCTGCCATCCACACTCACCTGCCGCCTCACCTCCATGCCTGCCATCCAACACCCATGCCTGCCATCCACACTCCCATGCCTGCCATCCAACACTCCATCCTGCCATCCAACACTCCCATGCACTGCCATCACAACACCCCCATCTACATTCAACA
Source organism: Cherax destructor (assembly GCA_009830355.1). Classification (NCBI taxonomy): domain Eukaryota; kingdom Metazoa; phylum Arthropoda; class Malacostraca; order Decapoda; family Parastacidae; genus Cherax; species Cherax destructor. The sequence continues at coordinate 245,241 of WNWK01000396.1, forward strand.
CCCCTACACAAATACACTGCCATAACTGACATTATACACTCCCACAACTACCATCATACACCTGACATCTTACACTCCCATACCTACCATCCTACACTTCCACACCAGCCGTCCTACACTATACACACCAGCCGTCCTACACTCCCACACCTGCCGTCCTACACTCCCACACCTGCCGTCCTACACTCCCACACCTGCCGTCCTACACTCCCACACCTGCCGTCCTACACTCCCACACCTGCCGTCCTACACTCCACACCTGCCGTCCTACACTCCCACACCTGCCGTCCTACACTCCCACACCTGCCGTCCTCTCCACACTCGCCACCACCTGCCGTCCTACACTCCCACACCTGTCGTCCTCACTCCCACACCTGCCGTCCTACACTCCCACACCTGCCGTCCTACACTCCACACCTGCGTCCTACCTCCACACCTGCCGTCCTACACTCCCACACCTGCCGTCCTACACTCCCACACCTGCCGTCCTACACTCCCACACCTGCCGTCCTACACTCCCAAACCTGCCGTCCTACACTCCCACACCTGCTGCAACTCAACACGAACGATTTGCAGATTTTATGGCAGCTGGGAATTAAAGGTCACAATACCTGGGCTGAAACAGTGCACCTAAGGAGAGAAATATCATGACGTTTCGTTCCATTCTGGACCATTGTCAAATCACAACTAGCCTTCTCTAATCTTCTGGGCCAAGTTGTGGCTTGACAATGGTCAATGGTTTCAGAATCCCGTATAAATTCGCTCCTCGAGGCTACAGTGTTATCCGGCAGGCACTAAACAATTCTAAACTCTGTCACTTGCTGACATCCAGAAATCACTCTGGTAACGTATCATGAAACAGCTGTCAGAATTAAGCCCATTCTCACAATGCGAATAATAATCGTGCGGAATTGAACGTTTCCTGGTTAGTCTTCGCCACCTCAAGGCCAGACGTTACTCAATGTTATAAACTTGCTTGTTTGTGTGTTTATGTGTGCATATTTTATATATATATATATATATATATATATATGTAAATAATGTCGTGCCGAATAGATAAAACTTGCGATTTTGACTTTTCTTGCCGAATAAGGCAAGCGAAAAATTTGTGTATGATGCAGTAATCTCGCAAAAATCATTCTGAACCTGACGAAAAAAAAATATATTTCATTGTAAACTTGTATAAAATATATTTAGTTGGGTTAGGCTAAATTAAATTTCGCTTGATATAATAAGGTTAGGTAAGTTTTCTAAGGTTCTTTTGATACAAAATCATTAATTTTTATATTACCATAAATTAAAAAAAAATATATATCTTTTAACGTACAAGAGAAAATTTTAGAAAGGACTTAATTTTAAATGAGTTTTTGCTAATTGACTTCTTCGGCACGACATATTACACACACACACACACACGTTTTAAAATGCTTGTGTATCCTCTCCTATCGTTGGCTAACGTTATATAACCGAACTTAAACCAAAGGAAATGGTGATAAGATTATAGGAAGGGAAATGGAAGTTGGACAACTCATGAAGAATACACTTGTATACAAGAAATAAAGGTAAGTTGCAATACAATAATACATAAGCAATGATGATAGGGTGCAGAAATACAAGCAAGTGCCAGAACACTGCCAGGAGCCTATCAAGAGAATGTCAGAAACAAGTCAATTTCCTCAGCCAAGGATGAGCTGATTAAGTTGTTATAATGTTAGGTAAATGGACATAGATGTAACTAATGTGACGTTTTATTCTGGCAACGTTTCGTTCACCTGGCTTGTCATATCTCCTGGAGAGCGAAACGTTGCCTCAATAAAATGTCACATTAGCTGCATCTGTGTCCTCTTACCAAACATTTTGTCAGTAATTCTATCATTATTACTATAATAATGTTGGTAGAAATGTTGGATCCTAGAGAGCGAAACGTTGCCGAAATAAAATACGTATCTCATTAGCTGCAGATGCGTCCTTTTATTTAACACCGCTGAATAACCCACGTGGGTTAAGCGCCTCTTTGTAAAATAATTTTACTCCAAGAGTTAATGGAACGACATATTTTCATTAAAATGGCACACAAGTACCATTGGAATTAAAGAAGGGCCATTAGTTTTAAATTTAAGACACGCGGGCCCATAGATCACCACTGGAATGGAATTGTGATGTAAACAGAAGCCTCCGTCCCAAGCTCACCTTGTCTTGGTGGCAGCCTCATCCTCCAACCTACACAGCATGCAATAATAATTAGTGAAATGGTTATAATCATAACCATAATTTGTAATGGGGTGGACCGGTAAGCAGCGGAAGGAATCGGTCAGATGACCAAAAGCTCCAGGGGCGAGTCATTGTATGATTAGGACCCGCGTCCGGAAACATGTCTTGTTTCCTGACAAATCTTACCCAACCTACACAGCCAGCACTTGGATACAAACGTTCTGTGGAACTTTTGTTTCTTCCTGCCAGACTTGAGTTCTATCTTCTCCATCCATTTACCCTATTTCTCCGTCAATTAACCATGCATAAATACAGATTAATTTACCTAATTTAAAATTACTTAACCTTAACTTAGCTTGCCTAACATAACCCAGAACTTGGCAGCAATAAAAGCAGTAAATGTCGACAACTTAGAGGGAAAAGAACACGAATGCAATTACTTAACACACTTTTATTGAAGATATTTCGGTCCCAGGACCGATACGTTTTCAGTAAAGTTGTCCAGCTGAATACATTGCGTGTCCTCTTCCCTTCTAACCTTTCACAACAATAATTCTAGTTCTATAGACAGATGATGCAGAAATCAATGAATTATAATTCGTTCAAAATCGGCCGTTCATTTGTTTTTAACAGGATGAGATGCTTGTAGGAAGAGTGTTTGGACTGGGCGTAATTGTGTGCTCACCAGGGAAGACTGATCCAGACACGAGAATTTAAAATATTATATTTTTTTTCGTTCTTTAACTTGTAAACAACAAGTGGAGGAACCTCGTATCTTCTTCCCTACACAATAGTCTGCTGTGAGGCGCATGGCTGCGGGTGGCAGAAGCGGCAGACGTTTGATAAGTTGTTGCAGCAGACGCCTGATAAGTTGTTGCAGCAGACACCTGATTAGTTGTTGCAGCAGACACCTGATTAGTTGTTGCAGCAGACACCTGATAAGTTGTTGCAGCAGACACCTGAAAAGTTGTTGCAGCAGACACCTGATAAGTTGTTGCAGCAGACACCTGATAAGTCGTTGCAGCAGACACCTGATAAGTTGTTGCAGCAGACACCTGATAAGTTGTTGCAGCAGACACCTGATAAGTTGTTGCAGCAGACACCTGATAAGTTGTTGCAGCAGACACCTGATAAGTTGTTGCAGCAGACACCTGATAAGTTGTTGCAGCGAACACCTGATAAGTTGTTGCAGCAGACACCTGATAAGTTGTTGCAGCACACATCTGAGAAATTACTGAAACAGACACCAGAGAGGTTACTGCAGCAGACACCAGAGAGGTTACTGCAGCAGACACCAGAGAGGTTACTGCAGCAGACACCAGAGGTTACTGCAGCAGACACCAGAGAGGTTACTGCAGCAGACACCAGAGAGGTTACTGCAGCAGACACCAGAGAGGTTACTGCAGCAGACACCAGAGGTTACTGCAGCAGACACCAGAGAGATTACCGCCCAGACACTTCTGCAATACAATCAGACAACACTCCTGCACTACCACCACCATCAGGCAACACTCCTGCACTACCACCACCATCAGGCAACACTCCTACACTACCACCACCATCGGCACCTCTGCACTCACCACCATCAGGCAACACTCCTGCACTACCACCACCATCAGGCAACACTCCTGCACTACCACCACCATCAGGCAACACTCCTGCACTACCACCACCATCAGGCAACACTCCTGCACTACCACCACCATCAGGCAACACTCCTGCACTACCACCACCATCAGGCAACACTCCTGCACTACCACCACCATCAGGCAACACTCCTGCACTACCACCACCATCAGGCAACACTCCTGCACTACCACCACCATCAGGCAACACTCCTGCACTCCACCACCATCAGGCAACACTCCTGCACTACCACCACCATCAGGCAACACTCCTGCACTACCACCACCATCAGGCAACACTCCTGCACTACCACCACCATCAGGCAACACTCCTGCACTACCACCACCATCAGGCAACACTCCTGCACTACCACCACCATCAGGCAACACTCCTGCACTACCACCACCATCAGGCAACACTCCTGCACTACCACCACCATCAGGCAACACTCCTGCACTACCACCACCATCAGGCAACACTCCTGCTCTACCACCACCATCAGGCAACACTCCTGCACTACCACCACCATCAGGCAACACTCCTGCCTACCACCACCATCAGGCAACACTCCTGCACTACCACCACCATCAGGCAACACTCCTGCACTACCACCACCATCAGGCAACACTCCTGCACTACCACCACCATCAGGCAACACTCCTGCACTACCACCACCATCAGGCAACACTCCTGCACTACCACCACCATCAGGCAACACTCCTGCACTACCACCACCATCAGGCAACACTCCTGCACTACCACCACCATCAGGCAACACTCCTGCACAACCACTAGCCAATACTCCTGCAACAACACCACCAGACAACACTCCTGCAACAACCACTAGCCAACACTCCTGCAACAACACCAGGCAACACTACTGTAACACCATCACCAGGCAACACTACTGCAACCCCACCACCAGACAACACTACTGCAACCCCACCACCAGGCAACACTACTGCAACACTACTGCAACACCATCACTAGGCATACACTCTGCAACATCACCACCAGGCAACACTACTGCAACACCACCACCAGGCAACACTACTGCAACACCACCACCAGGCAACACTCTGCAACACCACCACCAGGCAACACTACTGCACACCACCACCAGGCAACACTACTGCAGCCCCACCACCAGACAACCTAGCTGCAGCCCCACCACCAGGGCAACACTACTGCAACACTACTGCAACACCATCACTAGGCAACACTACTGCAACATCACCACCAGGCAACACTACTGCAACACCACCACCACCAGGCAACACTACTGCAACACCACCACCAGGCAACACTACTGCAACACCACCACCACCAGGCAACACTACTGCAACACCACCACCAGGCAACACTACTGCAACACCACCACCCCAGGCAACACTACTGCAACACCACACAGGCAACACTGACTGCAACCACCACCAGGCAACACTACTGCAACTATCACCACCAGGCAACACTACTGCAACACCACCACCACCAGGCAACACTACTGCAACACCACCCCGCAACACATACTGCAGCACCACCACGGCAACACTACTGCAACACCACCACCAGGCAACACTACTGCAACACCACCACCAGGCAACACACACACACAAAGACAAATAACTTCCCAACTTGAAGCAACTCTGAGACTTGATCTGCATACAAGAATGGACTCGAGATCCCACAAGAACTTGAATCATTTCTACTTAGTTGCTTATTTCAACAGTTATATTATATTCTAATTACAGTTATTACTATATTTATATAAGATTTTTTACACTAATATGCTAAGCTAGTTATTTCTTTATATATATATATATATATATATATATATATATATATATATATATATATATATATATATATATATATATATATATATATATATATATATATATATATAATAATATAAAGTTTTTCTTCTTCTCGTTTTTAGTAGATTTGTACAGGAGAAGGGTTATAGCCCATTGCTCCCGGCATCTTAGTCGCCTCATACGACACGCATGGCTTACGGAGGAAAGATTCTTTTCCACTTCCCCATGGACAATGAGAAAATAAAAAGAACAAGAGCTATTAAGAAAAGAAGAAAACCTAGATGTTGGAGTGTGAGCAAAGTAACATTTATGAAGGGATTCAGGAAACCGGCAGGCCGGACTTGAGTTCTGGAGATGGGAAGTACAGTGCCGGCACTCTGAAGGAGGGGTGTTAATGTTGCAGTTTTATAACTGTAGTGTAAAGCACCCTTCTGGCAAGACAGTGATGGAGTGAATGATGATGAAAGTTTTTCTTTTTCGGCCACCCTGCCTTGGTGGGAATCGGCCGATGTGTTAATAAAAAAAAAAAAAATATATATATATATATATATATATATTATTTTAGAGACTAATTTATAAATATATTGTAACCATCTGGTTACAATCGATTTATAAACACATTCGTCACTATGTGACAAAAACTAAGCCACCCAAAGTGGTTAGGTCACTCAACGTTTTTCTACCTCTCTTCTTGCTGCCTACACTCTCTTCTTGCTGCCTACCCCTCCTCTTCTTGCTGCCTACACTCTCTTCTTGCTGCCTACCCTCTCTTCTTGCTGCCTACACTCTCTTCTTGCTGCCTACACTCTCTTCTTGCTGCCTACACTCTCTTCTTGCTGCCTACCTCTCTTCTTGCTGCCTACCCTCTCTTCTTGCTGCCTACCCTCTCTTCTTGCTGCCTACCCTCTCTTCTTGCTGCCTACCCTCTCTTCTTGCTGCCTACCCTCTCTTCTTGCTGCCTACCCTCTCTTCTTGCTGCCTACCCTCTCTGCCTCCTTCTTCGCTGCCTACCTCCTCTTCTTCTGCCTACCCTCTTCTTCTCTCTCTCTTCTGCTCCACTCTCTTCTTGCTGCCTACCTCTCTCTTGCTGCCTACCCTCTCTTCTTGCTGCCTACCCACAACCATCTTCACTCCTGTCATCGATCTTAGGAATTAACCAAAAATTAAAATAAAGACAATGTGTCGTGCATAGGACTTGTACACGCTTCGTCTTGGGTTCGAATCTAGTCCAGACTTAAATAAAATTACAGTCGTGTTGATGTGGTTTTCCTAAACAACTTTCATTACTTTGCATTTTTTTCAGAACAGATGAGCAAATTCAGTACATATATATTCAGTCTATACAGGTTTTAAAGTATTTCATGTAACACATAATGTGAAGTGCTCAACGAAGTCGAGAGAGAGAGAGAGGAGAGAGAGAGAGAGAGAGAGAGAGAGAGAGAGAGAGAGAGAAAGGGAGGTCGTAGATAAAAAAAATTAATGGGACAATGATTCGCTCTGTGTAGAGCTTCTCCGTTTATGAGTTGGTAAAGCTCGACACGAAAAGGTAACGTTATCGAAATAAAAGCTCATTCTGCAACCTGTGTTTTCTTTCTTCGCTATCGTTGGCAGCACTTTTGAGTCACCTTTAAGTAAATCACAGATCTACACTGATTACCACGGGACGCCTCGGTCACAGGGAGACATGGTGTTTATTGTGTGTTAGGAGAGACAGCCGAAGCAATAAAAGCTAACGATATGATAATCTATTCTAAATCTGTTTACTGCTTGTTGCAGCAAGTTACTAAATCTTCAGGGCATTCATGCAAATGAGGAGCACCTTGAAGCGGCAAGTTCAGTTACCGAGGCAGATACGCGGGCACTGGCTAGAATCTTGAAGCAACCACCATATTTACTGAAGCAGTTTCATGTATACGGTTGTGGCGAGTGTCCTGAAGCGACGACCGTAGGTTGGTTAGTCATGTTAACCAACACTCCTGCACCACCACCACCACCACCAGGCAACACTCCTGCACCACCACCACCAGGCAACACTCCTGCACCACCACCACCAGGCAACACTCCAACATCACCACCAGCAACAGAAACCCCCCACTCCCGCCACCACCACCAAGCAACACTCCTGCACCACCACCACCATCAGGCAACACTCCTGCACCACCACCACCAGCAACACTCCAACATCACCACCACCAAGAAACACTCCTGCACCACCACCAAGCAACACTCCTTCGCCTAGTGGTACTTGGCTAATTAAAGATATATCGCAGGTAAAAGGTAGTACTGAGCACACTAGTAGACAAATCCCCTCTAACAGAGTCTGTAGCTTGGAAAACAACATCCATCCAGGAACAATCGTCCAGTCATAGGCGTGCGATAGTGGATAATAGGCTGGTTGAGAGCAATCCTCTCCAGGAGCTACAACTGTTCAGTCATACGAGTGTAATCGTGGGTAGAAGGCTGGCAGGCAGCGTCCACCCTGTGAGGTGACTGTGAAGGGAAATTTTGTTAAAATGCTTTTCGTTGTAGCAGGATTGCTGGCGTTTTGTTTACTTCTCGTGAGTACGTAAGAGGACTGCTCAGTCTTACTGGCTAAGACAAGCACCTCTAAGGTGACACATAAAATTAGCAAACCCTTACATTTCTGTTTAATTTCTTGCGAGTTCTTAATAGTTCTTAGCAGGTATCACCGAAGGGTATGTAAAAAAGACATTTATGTTGATTATCAAGGATTCGTTTCGCCCACCTGAAGGTTTTTTCCAGTCCAGGACTGAAGATGTCCCTGGTGGGCGAGACATTCTTAGTAAATGCCTTGATAATTACATACCTGTCTGTTTCATATGCTTGTCTGTCTTTTCCACATGATTGTAGGTGTTAATCACCAAATGTTTTTTTTTCATATCCTCGAAGTGGATACATCAGAATTTTTCTTCAGTATTTTCCTTTATAATGCGAGACTTATCATCTGGTCAACTTGAAATTTCAAGAACGGTGTGCTGAAGCCAGGAAAAGGTTCATGCAACTGTGCAGGTGCTCTCTAAATATTTTATATAGCTTGTGTGAGCAAAGTAACATTTATGAATGGATTCAGGGAAATTGGTTAGCCGGACTTGAGTCTTGGAGGTGGAAGTACAGTGCCTGCACTCTGAAGGAGAGGTGTTATGTTGCACTTTTTATTAACTGTAGTGTAAGCACGCCTCTGGCAAGGCAGTGATAAGAGTGAGTGATGATGAAAGTGTTTCTTCTTTTTTGGGTCACCCTGCTTTGGTGGGAAACGACCGATGTGTTAATAAAAAAATAACTTGAGAAAGCCTCTTCTGATCGGCTTCAAACTTTAAACACTGGTGAATCTTGCTTTAAACTAAGTAGAAATTTTTATTGTAGTGTATAGGTGCCAATTTGCTGGTGTAGTATACTTTTTCGTGAAATATACTGAGTAGGCCTCATTCGATAATGACTAATGAATGTTATTATAAGGATATTATTATGTAAGACAAGGATGACTAGATGAAAATTTACATAAATATTAACATTTAAAAAATATTGCAATCGTTGGATTCTGTGTGATCAGTGTAGAACTCATCTCATACACTGACGGTTCATGGTTCGATCCCCGGCAGAGGTGGAATCGCTGGGTATATTTCCTTACACCTGATGCCCCTGTTCACCTAGCAGTAAGTAGGTACCTGGGTGTTGTCGACTGTTGTGGGTCGCATCCTGGGGGTGGTAGTGTACCTCAGATAGGGCTGGGCTTTGAAATGAGCTGAGGTAGGACAACAGTCTTAGCCTGTAAAATTGATGTGTATAAAATAAATTCCTCTTTGGATCGGCTTCAAACCTATGGCTCTAAGAAAATATTCCCAGAATATCAGGATTTTGGGGAAATCTTCATCCTTTTATTCGTAAGAGGAATATTATTGTCATAGAAAGCGCTTAACCCGTAAGAATCACACATTGCATAGAGAATATGAAAAATTTGGGTGGAGAGGCAATTGGGTTTGATCCGGGGAATGTAAAATAACTCTGATTCCTTGGATTCAGAGCCTGTCGCCAGCGTAAAGCCACCCCATAAGGAAAAAAAAGTTATATTCTTTTTATTATTCTTATTATTATTAGTAGTAATATTACTATTATTAATATTATTATTATTATTATTATTTATTACTGTTTATTATTATTATAATTTATAATACTGAGGATAATAACATATCGGGATTGCGTTGCAAGTTGGCCCCCAAAAATAAACTTCAATATTCACCTTTAATAACTGCATAATGATAATTTGTAAAGAATGTCCAGTATGTCATCAAACTCTCCCTTGCATACATTAAACTTACTAAAAAAATTAAAACAGTAAAAAAAAAGATAGTGTAATCTTTTTCATTATTTTTTTTCCAAGAGACATCGCAACGAGTTTGGTAATGAGGTGGGGGGAACAGGGGGGAGGTGGGGGTACTGATGGAAGGGGAAGGGTTAAGGGAAAGTGGGGGATGGAAAGGAAGAGGGGCGGTGAGGGGACAAAAACAAGGCATGGGTAAAGAAACACATCATCAGGGAATCCCAGTGACGGGTTACCAATATTTTCAGAGATGCTAACAAAAAGCGAAGTTGCAAAAGTTGGGTCTGGAGAGGGCTAAAAACGTCACTACGTGCTCTGGCAGAGATGAGGGTAGTTAGCGGGTCACCAAGTAGAGGGGAGAGCCAGGAGAGGAGAGGAAGCGCTAGGGGGAGGTGGAGAGGAGGAGGAGGAAGGATGTTACGAGAAAGGAGATGGATGCAAAGAATGAGGAAATGAACGGACTCTTAAAACTTTTGTATCTACTGTAAAGTTGGTTTAGGTGTTGGTAGTGGAAGGGAATGATAGTGGTGGTTTTGCTGCACCCCCACTGTTGTGGTGGTGGGTGTGGTGCAGGGTGTGGTAGGGGTGGTGATGGAGGTGATGGTTGGGGTGGTGGTAGTGGCAGAATGTAGTAGGTTGTTAGTCAGGCTATGTTCAGCTTTCCAGGACTATGTCACTCATAGTTGTGGCAGATTCCCAGGCCTATTTCCATGAAGTTGTGGAGGCTCCAGGTATGTACTCATGGTTGTTGACAGGCTCCCGGCTTTCAAGTTCCTCTGAACAGTTGTTTGGTTAACGAGACTTAAAACCTACCGTGTACACGTACCACCCGTTCACCACCACTCAAGAATATATTAACCCTAAAATAAAAAACGAATTAAAATACTTTCAACGTATATACACAAAAAAACATACACCTCACGATGTATATACCCTGATTTTTTTTATCAATTAAAGTCCTCTTCCCTATAAAATCTCAGCGGGAGACGAAGCCATACAAGGCTCCTACTAACACGCTCAGCCGGCAACACGCAGCCATTAATCTCCATAATAAAACAAGACATAGCCGTGGCGGAGTAATTACCCGCTCTTTTTATGTCCCCTTAATCAGACAATCACGCTAATCAAGTCTCGAACAACACAATTAAGTCATTATTTTGTTAGGACATGACTCGCTAACGACCGAGGTAAGAGAACGAATCAGAAAATCAACACGAGAGGACTTGAACCCCGACACACTTTTTCCAGGACCACAATGATGCACCTGGAATCACACGCACGCACGCGCGCGCGCACACACACACACACACACACACACGAACAAGGAGACACAACTGGAGTCACACAGAGATGCTAGGAATTATTTCTTCAGCCTTAAGAGTTGTCAGGAAGTGGAACACTCAGGAGAGTAAGGTAGTGGACGGACGATAAAGCTCTTCTGAGCAACGAAGAGGCGGAGCCAGGAGCTGTGAGTCGACCCCCTGCAGCCACATATAGGTGAGTACAGACGCACACATACAATGTGCAGTATAATGCAATGCTTTATTGACGACGTTTCTCCCAGTGGGTCAATAAAGGATCACTTTCTTTTCTATACATTTTGTCGATATTTTGTGCCATTTCTCTTCAACGTTGAAGCTACAACTTGGAAAGCTTGACGCCCGAACGAATTTAATTTTGCATTGTGTGCAGAACACAGGTCACTGAAGAGAGAATTTTGTTTTAAATAATGACCTGAGAAAGCTCAACACTGAGCGAAACTATGTCACGCTTGTTCTCCTCTCTCTATCATACTTGTTGGCAACATTTACCAGTCTCACCATAGTTCGATGATAGACAAAATACTGAAATCATCTCGAGTGTTTGGAGAGAATGGCTCTCCGAAGGTATCCAAGGTGGACACGCTGTGTATTCCAACAGAAAAGGTCATGGTCGAAACCTAACAATGGAAGAGAGAGAGAGAGAGAGAGAGAGAGAGAGAGAGAGAGAGAGAGAGAGAGAGAGAGAGAGAGAGAGAGAAATAGGTGGTAGAAGCTAAACTGTTTCGAGATTCTTTAATCAGAGCTTTGGTAAGTAGGGGGATGAAGAATAGGTAAGAATGGAATGTGGAAAAGGGATAGGTGGGAGGAGAGGAGAGGGATATAATGCTAAATTGTGTAGTGGCCAAAGCTATCTCACTGAACTGCTGGGTTTAAGAACCAGATAAAACGAAATTAAAAAAAAACTCCCGCGACTACGCTAACATAAAACACACATACCGTAGAACCATCTGTCTGCTGTATGGTGACAGCTGGCCTCACAGGAGTGGTTAGGTTAAGTAAGATTCGTCAGGAAACAGGACAAATGTTTTCTGGCGCGGGTCTTAGTCACATGACGGTCTTCCGCTGGCTCACCAGCGAGTGCTAGACCAGTGGAATGAATTAAGAGAGGACGTACTAAGTTTTACTTCCACTGGAAAATTTAAAAAAAAAAAAAAAAAAAAACTTCATGAACTCGGAAAATTGCTTAAGTCTTTCTTGACTCCTCTAACTATTCAGGGATCGAGTCAGGGATCTCTTACTTATCTTCTTCCACTGTGTCAAATGCGCTTATAAAGCCTCCTATATCATGAATAAATATCATAAACAACACCTTAGTTTAATATCTAAGAGATTCTTATCTCTCTTCCCCATGTCCAGAGTAGCAAAAAAAATTCGGTTTTTCTGTGAAGATTGAGTTTGTACATCATTAATGAAGCCTTTGATCAGCACGGTAGCACGCAATACTTAAATTGTTGCGGAAAGCCTTGTTAGTTTTAAATACATGTTTTAAAGCCATTTTTAAACTCAATTCCACCATTTTCATTGCGTGATTGTTGTAGTTAGGAACGCCAACTATCCTAATTATGTATATTCACGTACCTTAATGATGTTGAAGCAAGGGGATGGTGGTGGTATTAGAGAAAACTGGTGGTGGTGATGACAGTGTTATAGGAAGCTTGATGTGGTAGTGAGGGTGGTGGAGTTAAAGAAAAATGATGGTGGTACGGGTGTTAGAAGCAGCTGGTGTAGTGGTACGGGTGTTAGAAGCAGCTGGTGTAGTGGTACGGGTGTTAGAAGCAGCTGGTGTAGTGGTACGGGTGTTAGAAGCAGCTGGTGTGGTGGTACGGGTGTTAGAAGCAGCTGGTGTAGTGGTACGGGTGTTAGAAGCAGCTGGTGTGGTGGTACGAGTGTTAGAAGCAGCTGGTGTAGTGGTACGGGTGTTAGAAGCAGCTGGTGTGGTGGTACGGGTGTTAGAAGCAGCTGGTTTAGTGGTACGGGTGTTAGAAGCAGCTGGTGTAGTGGTACAGGTGTTAGAAGCAGCTGGTGTGGTGGCACGAGTGTTAAAAGCAGCTGGTGTAGTGGTACGAGTGTTAGAAGCAGCTGGTGTGGTGGCACGAGTGTTAAAAGCAGCTGGTGTAGTGGTACGAGTGTTAGAAGCAGCTGGTGTGGTGGTAATGGTAGTACCAAGCTGGTAATGCAGGAAACTCACTCTACTGAACTTTATAATAAGTCTCTTATGGGAAAAAATGGAATGTGATGCCAACAGGTGCTTGAAGAAAGCCATAGTGAGCAAAGACATTTTACTGGAAACGTTTCTGTCCTGGAACCTTGGTACATCTGAAGTAAACAAGGTCCCAGGAGCGAAACATTTACCATAAAATATTCTGTTGCTTGCATTTTGTGTCTTTTTCTATACCTCTTATCATGAATACACACACCTTCAATAATACATCAATTGCGATAGCATATAGATAAAAGTTATTGAGTGAGGCCTGGCCACAGACCGGGCCGCAGGGGCGTTGACCCCTGGAATTCTCTCCAGGTAAACTCCAGGTAAGACCTTTAGCTTCACTAACGTAATCGAGAAGTACGATAAGCATATTGCTAGTGACATGAGATCACTGACATGCAAAAATAAAAAGATGCATCAACAACCTGGTCGATCAAGGAAGCAACTATGAGACCTTTTATGGAACCAGGGAGCACTGACCCCCAAAAGCGATTACAGGTAACAAACCGGTAACCAGGCATGTCACACAGAGTTATGGACGGCCAATGGTGGCACAAGTCACGTCTAGTTTTAAGAACAAATCAAAGAGGAAAGGAGACTATTTATAAAGATTATTTATGTAGCTACAGTGGACACATACATGAGGTAGATTCAACTTAGGATAACTCCGAGAAATTGTTGTGACTTATTTACATTGCGTTTACTTATTGTGTTCATCACAAATGCTTCTTCGGTAAGGCAGGCGACCAGCTCCAGTGTATTCAACAGTGAAGGAAACGCGAGAAGTCACCTGGAGATCGTGTTAACTGCTCCTAATGAACGTCAGTCAATTATAATGTGATCTCTCCCTCAGAGACAGAGAAGGTAGCACGTGTTCAGTGCACTCCCTGCCTGGCCTCGGTGGGGGAGGAAGTGTGGCAGGGAGGGAGGGAGGGAGGGAGGGAGGAGAGAGAGAGAAGAGAGAGATGAGAGAGAATGAGAGATGAGAGAGAGAGAGAGAGAGAGAGAGAGAGAGAGAGAGAGAGAGAGAGAGAGAGAGAGAGAGAGAGAGAAGCAGGCTGGCGGGGAGGAGGGGAAGCAAGCAGGGCAGGCATTTGAACAGGGTGTGAAGCAAGCATTCAGGTAAAGAAACACGAGGCAGGTAGGCAAGGAGGGAAGCGGGGAGAGAGGGAGGGAAGCGGGGAGAGAGGGAGGGAAGGGAGGAGAGAGGGAGGGAGGAAGGGAAGGGAGAAAACGTATAAAGCAAGGTGATGAGAGGCTGTGATAACAGTGAAGCAGCTGGATGACTCACTGAGCCACTCTACCCGTCACTAGGGAGCACCTCCTCGGTGACAGGTGGCACCATTACCACAGTGACGGCCACGCTGGTGTCACTGCTCTGATGACAGTGACGGCCACGCTGGTGTCACTGCTCTGATGACAGTGACGGCCACGCTGGTGTCACTGCTCTGCTGACAGTGACGGCCACGCTGGTGTCATTCGTCTCAGTTGACTGTGCTAGTCAACACTGACTAGCACAGTCACTGAGAACATGCAGAGTTCTATGCTCCTGTTAAACATTGGTGGAAATATAATTAACCTCGAGACATGGATTACTTTTGTTCGTATTATATCTATTTCACAGGCTAATAAATTCCAAACTTAAACTGTGCACTGAACAATTAAGATAAAACAATCATAGAACTAGATACCCAAACCAATCCGCTACGAAATCTTTCAGTGGTTGAAAGAAAACACAAATCAGCGTAAGTCTTGCTTATAACTTTTCGCTAAAGGAAAAGTCATGGCTTTACCAAGCCATGACTTTATAAAGCTGTGGTTTGGTTAAACGTCGTCATAGATGAATTTTCAGGGCTATTTCTGTGTCACCAGCAAATTTATGTAGCTATCCATTCCCTCATCTAAATCGTTAACGAAGAATAAACAAGGGACCCAATACGGAACCATGAGGAACAACACTTTTAACGGGTCCCCTATTAATGTCAGCCCTCACTTCCATATCTATCAACCATACCAATATAAAAGAGAATTTTTTCTGTATCGTATAGTTTCTATGTCAGTTTTCTAAAAATCCTTATACACGATGTTGTATTGTTTATCGTGATTCACAGCTTTGTATATCTTAGTGAAAACGGTTAGTAAATCCGTAAAGCAAGAAAACCCTTCGCTATTGAAACTCCCTCAACTACTCCACTATCAAAGCTCAGAATTGGTTTAGCTTCCTCCAAGTCCAGAGCTCGGGCCACTTCCAGAGCTCAGGCTACTTCCAGAGCTCAGGTCACTTCCAGAGCTCAGGTCACTTCCAAAGCTCAGGTCACTTCCAGAGCTCAGGTCACTTCCAGAGCTCAGGCTACTTCCAGAGCTCATACAACCTCCAGAGCCCATACCAACTCCAGAGCTCACTTTATCCCCCAACCTTTAAAGTTTCCAAACATGACAACTCGTGAAGCCGGGCTAACTTGAATCATTAATAACTAACGCAGTTTCTTACGTGGAAAATTAATTTCCCCCCCAAAAGCCAAACACATTTTACAATATTTCGCCGTAAAATGATTATTATTCCTAATTTTACCATGTTTTATTAGTTATTGATTTCAATTTGATTTTACATATAATAATAATATTATTATAAGAATTTATTCAGTTTCCTTTCAACCTCTTTCGTCATTTTTATATTCTTTTTCGTGTAAGTACTCAAATAATGGTTCTAGACACAAAGACACTCGGGACTATCTCTTGAAGGTTCTCAAGAAATATGGAGCTGTGAACAAAAGGAATTCCAGAAATGGACACAGTAACTCAAAGTAAAGCCTTCATAATGTCAGCTACTTCGCTATGTGGGTTGGATTACCAGCCTGGCTTACCTGTGTCGGTGGCTTACTTGTGTGGGTGGCTTACCTGTGTCGGTGGCGTACCTGTGTGGGTGGCGTACCTGTGTGGGTGGCGTACCTGTGTGGGTGGCGTACCTGTGTGGGTGGCTTACCTGTGTGGGTGGCTTACCTGTGTGGATGGTTTGAAATCTATCTTAAGAAAAATGCTTGTTTATTCTTTCATCGTTTTCTACAAGGAAGGATTGATTACCTCGTCTTCCATTGTATTTTGTGTATATTGTTCTGTAAGACTGAGGAATCAATTACCTTATTCATTCTCTTCGTATATCAACTCAGAATGGATGAAACTCTGTACTATTAAAATTATTAATCTAATAATTGAACAAACAACTTCAAATATACTCTGGTGTTGAACCTGTGTCCATTTTCTTATTTTTAACCCAATTAACGACTCTCCAAAGTCAGCCAATTTAGCTGCTTCAAGCACAAGACTCAATTTTATGTATAACAAGTCAGAGGCACCACCGTTACCAGACGACCAAGGGCTCGTTGATGCTTTAAATAACTGTGGTTACCTGCACTTACAAGACTTGTGGTTGGTCTTGTGCACATCATTCAATTCTGACCTTTCAACCTACTGCAGATGACATATATTTTGAGGATCTCCAATTAACTACAGACATTGAATGGCTTAACTCATAAGGGGTCTGCCATAAATTTTCAAATAACTTGTCTACAAAATGCTGGTGAAATCAAGATACTATATTTTAAGGTTAAAAGTTAATGACGTCTTGTGGTTGAAGACACATGAGCAAACACTTAGGCGACTATCACGGAAATATTTCAGTAATGGGAAATAGTTCGTTCCATACATACACAGGGCTTGAGAAATCATAGGTTTATGTAGGAAACAGTACTACTGAAGTAAGCTGAAGTTTAGTAAGATCAGATGAATTGCACAGTTGTGAGGACACATATTTAAGAAAGACTTACCTGGCATAGGGCAGCAGACTTGTTGCAGTGTTCCTTCATTCTCAAGTTAACCTGATGGGACATAAGAACCTGACTCGATCCACGTCATGGTGGTGACTGTATCCTCCAGACTGGTGCTTCCCCCCGGGACTCGGTTCATCAAGCTCGCTGTAGTCTGAGAGCAGACAGCTGGCGGGAGCCATACGATTCATGTCATTTCGACTCTCACTCCCATACCTTATTAACATACCACATGAGCGGATTCCTCTAGTGTAAACCATCCATTATATAATCAATAAGGAAGTGCACGCCTTGAAACAACCCAGATCAAAAAGTGCCTTGAACAACTTATAAATGAATGGATTAACTGCACGCAAATTATTTTTGAATTGTCACAAACTTCCTCGAAAATAAAATACCAACAGCACTGCAAACACCTTTTTTTTTTTTTGCAATATTTTCAGCTTCCTACTCAGCGACAGGACTGCCAAGAAACAAATCTCTTTTCAGCGAAGTTAAGGCAAAGACAAATATTTCGATCGAAGTTATAGTCCTGAGAAATTCGTTTCCAGCGAAGTTCTAACAAAGGATTATATATTGTTTATATCCAAGGCAAAGAATTTCCAGCCACGGTGGAACGTACAGCGGGTCTCCCTCTCACCTGTCATGATTAATACAATGTACAAGGGGTGCCCCTCTCACCTGTCTCGTTATTTGCACTCACACACTGCGTCTCCAAATCGCGTCTTGTTACTTGTACTCATACAGTGGGTGTCCCCCTCACCTGTCTCACAACTTGCACTCATCACATAAGTTTAACTTGTGTAACTTTTTTCTCACTTCATTTTCTCCCCCCCCCCTAAATACATTAATGAGAATGATGCTTTTAGTATAGTCCCAGCCATCAATATCAGCCTCCCGCCACCAGTCCCCAAAATGTCCTCACCCCTACCAGCCCCCCAACGAACCCCCATCCCTGTCACAACAAGTCCCATGCATGCCCTGACCACCACATCCCCAGAATACTCCACAACCCCTGCAGTGTCTAGCATGCCCCGACTACCACCATCACCATCCCCGAAATGCCTCTACTAACGTTCCCTGGCATGCCCCCAGTCACAATCACTCCACCAGCTCCTCGCCTAACCCACCACCACCAGTCAATATTTTCATGCCCATCTCAGCTCTGTAATAATGATCTGACCTAATGTGCCGGTTGCCAGACACTAAGTTAACCTGCACAGTAAGTAACCTGACACACCATTACTTTTACAAGTGTCATCTATCATATCTGTTAAAGACGACCTCAGTTGTAGGTCGAAATATACAAATAACTTTCATTTTGTTTCGATCTATATATCGGGTCCTACACACACACACACATATATATATATATATATATATATATATATATATATATATATATATATATATATATATATATATGCCATACAACGATTTATTTCTTCTTTTCTAATAAATCTAGTTTCAAATATTTTTATGTAGAGGTTTACTAATACAGGAGACAAGGGATCAAACACTACCTTACCAGACTTTTAGTAATGAAAAGATAATACAGTAACAGTCAAAAGTGAAAAATGAATTTTAGATTAAATAATTACTGCGCATCGTATTTACAATGTTTATACTTGAAACAGATTACAGCTTTCTTTTTATTAAGTCATTTGCTATCAAAATTTTAATCTAAGAAGACCATAGTGAAAACATGGTCACAAGAAATCAGTTTAGTTTTAAGAAGGAAATACCCGTGTGCAACATTTGGGTAACTTTACTGTGGAAATGTTTCGCCAGTCAGGGGCTTTGGAAGATGTGAGGGAGGGAGTTTTGAGGTAATCAGTCCCTATGGGACTCATTACCTCAATCTTCCACCGTTTTTTCTCTGTATTGCATTAATAAAAGTCACTGATTAAAAGAACGTTTTCACAATAAAGATTCGCAAGTGTTGTATGTGTGTCTTTCATCATGTCGATTTTCTAAACTATTAATAAAATAAAATTACATTCTTAACTGACAGAGAGAAGTTTGAACTAAAGGCACGCTGGTCCCACATCTAACAAGCCAGCCCTAGCACTGGCACTAGCCCTAGCACTGGCACTAGCACTGACACTAGCACTAGCACTGGCACTGGCACTGGCCTGCTAGTTTTAGTACTAGCTTACCAAGGCTTCGAACTCCACTATGCTCAGCGAGTTGTTTACAATCGTTTCATTACGATTTTCAGAATCGAAATTACATTATAATGCACAACAAACCGAGGCGTCATTATCGTCTAAATAAAGAGAGAGATTAGAAGAGAGGATGGAAGGGGGAAAGGAAAGTAGGTGGGGAAGGTGGAAGAATTGAGGGAGAAGGGGAAGGTGGGACTGTTAGACTGAGGTGGTGTATGTAGAAAAAGGGAGTTGGAGGGAGGTGATACATGTAGAAAAAGGGAGTTGGAGGGAGGTGATACATGTAGAAAAGGGAGTTGGAGGGAGGTGATACATGTAGAAAAGGGAGTTGGAGGGAGGGAGGGAGTGGAAGTAGTGACAGTGAGGTAGGTGGGAAGCGAGATGGCAAAGACGAGAAGGGAGGGAGAATGGTAAGAAGGAGAAAGGAGAGGAGGAGGATAAGAGACGAAGGAAGTGAGGATGGAATGAGTGATGAAAGATTAAGGAAAAATGAAAAAGAAAATATAGGAATAGGGAAGTGAATTAGGTGGGGGAAAGGTGGGGAGGGTGTTTTAAGGACAGGAGGAGGTAGGCATGGAAGGAGTTGTGAAAGGAAAAAGAGAGGGGACAGATGGACATCGCGAAGGAGATGAGGGAAGGAGAGGGAGCCGGGGATAACAGAGGAGTATGGATATCCCAAGAGACAGGTTCACAAGGCTGGAAAACGAGGCAGCCAGGCGAGGCAGTGCAGGGAGCCAGAGACCTGACAAGCACAGGCAAGACCCTCAACACACACACAACACACACACACAAGCGAAAACACAGAGGCTGTAGCTCTGTAACAATACCTTAACAAGACACTGGAGGTAGACCGAAAGATGGAGCGAGTTAGATTTTCAACGAAGTAATCGCTCAACAGACACGGAATTACTTACATGTAAAATATCAAACTTGATGCATAAAATAACCGATGAACACTTGCGGAGGGAACAATTAATCAAGAGATAACCAGGACAATCTATGGAACAAAAAACAGTTCAGGAATCTGTTAGAATTCTATGATAAAGTTACGGAGGTCAAAAAAAAAAAAGGAAAGGCATGGTTGGTTAGACTGCATTTTCCAGAATGAAAATGAAATGAAAGGAATGAAACACTCAAGTGGATCAGGGAACACTTGAGAAACTGTGGACAGCGTCACTATGGAAGAAAGTGTTTCAGTTTTCAGAAAGTAGAAAGTGAAGTCAGTCAAGGATCAGTACTGAGGCCCATAATGTTTAAAATACTCTCGTGGTGCAATAATAGCGAACTAGCGATAAAAGATGTAGAATAACCACAGGGGGAGTTGAATGAGAGCTCTAGGTATTTCATGTTGCAATCAGCACGTCAGAAGTTTGCAACGCTGCAGAAATGAGTAAGAAGTTCATGAAGATTCGTTCAGGGGAACACGTCTCTAACCTGTTGGTGTGTTGACTGAAACACGAAAGACCCAGAGCCATCATTCAACGTCTTGTGGTTATCCTACATCTTTTATCGCCCGTTCAACTCTCCCTATGGTTATTTTGCAAACTCTCATAGATAAGTCAATCATGCACGGTGATTCTCATCAGTTTGTATGCAATAATTGCACTTAAACTCTATTACCATTCAACAGTACTGACCTAGAACATCTAGAAATTTTTATGTACCAAGCCAACTCCTGCACTAAGTTGATGAGGATTTTGATTATTTCACGAAAACATGGCCAGTCATGATTTAAAACTCTTGAAAGACATTTTAACCCAAATGTCGGTCAAAAATGCTTGGGAAAACAGGGTCAAAATCAGTTTCTCGACTCCTAGGTAAACAATACTCAGAGTAAACACGAGATCGCTATAAAACAAATCCAAAATACTTGAAAAAACAATTCTTCGTGATTTTTTCTGAGAAGCATTTCGTGGTGTATTGCTATAAAGTGCTAACGAATGATGCTGCAATAAAGATAACTTAAAAGAAACCTTAGATGTTAGAGGCCAAGTGTAAAAAATACCGGAAAATATATGTGGGTCAGAAAGTGTTTACAACAATGTTGCTAAGCCGAATTTATGTCATGGAGGAACTGATACGTATGAGATGCGGAGGGAGGGAGGGAGAGAGGGAGGGGGAGAGAGAGAGAGAGAGAGAGAGAGAGAGAGAGAGAGAGAGAGAGAGAGAGAGAGAGAGAGGAGGGAGGGAGGAGAGAGGGAGGAGGGAGGGAGAGAGAGGGAGGAGAGAGGGAGAGAGGGAGAGAGGGAGAGATGGAGGGAGGGAGGAAGGGAGAAAGGGAGGGAGGAAGGGAGAGAGGGAGGAAGGGAGAGAGAGAGAGAGAGAGAGAGAGAGAGAGAGTACACTGAAAATGCATTTCGTTGCCTGATGTGAGGAAAAGATGTCACATAAACAACCACACATTACAGTAGATCATAAAAAGGAGGATTTATTTTATATTGGCAGAAACACTCGCTGCAGAGAACACACAACGTTTCGCTCTGGCTAGAGGTTTACCAACACTTGACGAAGCTCTACACAGAGCGAAACGTTGTTTATAAAAGTCTGCTCTACAACAAATGCCTATCACACTTGTCGCCAAAACCTGCCAAAGGGGAAAGCACTAAACCAGCAAGAATCACATGTCACCTGGGAAATGGGATTTAATCAGATTTGAGAGCACTTAACACCAACACACACACACACACACATATATATAATGTCGTGCCGAATAGGTAAAACTTGCCATTTTGGCTTAAATAGCAACGCTCATCTTGCCATATAAGACAAGCGAAAATTTGTGTATGCAATAATTTCGCAAAAATCATTCCGAACTTAACGAAAAAAATATATTTCATTGTTAAATAACAAAAAAGGCACAATACCGTGACTGGAACAATACACACACAACCACACACAACTTTGTAAATGGTCCAAGTCGGGCCGAAACGTCGTCGTAAGCTCCTCTCTTTTTATATGTGCGGGTTGTGTGTGTGTATATTTCATTGTGTTTGTTTATTATCAAATTATTGTAAACTTATCTAAAATATATTTAGTTGGGTTAGGCTAAATTAAATTGTGCTTGTTAAAATAAGGTTAGGTAAGTTTTCTAAAATTCTTTTGGTTCAAAATTAAAATTTTTTACATCAATATAAATGAAAAAAATATGTCTTGAAACGTATAAAAGAAAATTTTAGAAAGGACTTAATTTTAGATGAGTTCTTGCTAATTGACCAGTTTTACCTATTAGGCACGACATATATATATATATATATATATATATATATATATATATATATATATATATATATGCAAAAAGATCACAGTAAACAGGTGATATCAAAATATGCAAGAAAACCACTATGAAAAATAGAAGAATTCCAAGCGCTTTCGTGACTACTCACATTATCAAGGAACTATAACAGGAAACATGACAAGAAGGGCTTATATAAGGGGCGAGACTACACCTCACAGTCACATCACACTAACAAAGACTACACCTTACAGTAGCGTAACATCATAAGAACATAAGAACATAAGAAAGGAGGAACACTGCAGCAGGCCTGTTGGCCCATACTAGGCAGGTCCTTCACAATCCGTCCCACTAACAGAATATTTGCTCAACCCAATTTTCAATGCTACCCAAGAAATAAGCTTTGACAATTCTACCCACTCATGCGCGAGTCCCACTCAAATCCAACCCTCTCACTCATGAATTTATCCAACCTAAATTTGAAACTACCCAAGGTCCTAGCTTCAATAACCCTACTAGGCAGACTGTTCCACTCATCAACTACCCTATTTCCAAACCAATACTTTCCTATATCCTTTCTAAATCTAAACTTATCTAACTTGAATCCATTATTGCGGGTTCTCTTGGAGAGATATCCTCAAGACCTTATTTATATCCCCTTTGTTAATACCCATTTTCCACTTGTATACCTCGATCATGTCTCCCCTCATTCTACGTCTTACAAGTGAATGTAATTTTAGGGTCTTCAATCTTTCTTCGTAAGGAAGATTTCTAATGCTATGTATTAATTTAGTCATTCTACGCTGAATGTTTTCTAACGAATTTATGTCCATTCTGTAATATGGAGACCAGAACTGAGCTGCGTAATCTAGGTGAGGCCTTACTAATGATGTATAAAGCTGTAATATAACCTCTGGACTTCTGTTGCTAACACTTCTTGATATAAATCCCAGTAATCTATTTGCCTTATTACGTAGGCTTAGGCATTGCTGTCTTGGTTTAAGGTTGCTGCTTACCATCACCCCCAAGTCCTTCTCGCAATCTGTATGGCTAAGTTCTACGTTATTTAACTTATAAGTGCTTGGGTTATGGACACTCCCGAGCTTCAGAACCTTGCATTTATCTACATTGAACTGCATCTGCCACTTTTCTGACCACGAATTAAGTTTGTCTAAATCTTCCTGAAGTTCTATGACATCTATGTTTGAATCAATTATCCTACCTATCTTCGTGTCGTCGGCGAATTTGCTCATATCACTAGTAATTCCCTCATCAAGGTCATTGATATATATTATAAATAACAATGGGCCTAAGACTGATCCCTGTGGAACACCAATGAGGGGAGACATGATCGTAGAATGAGGGGAGACATGATCGTAGAATGAGGGGAGACATGATCGAGGTATACAAGTGGAAAATGGGTATTAACAAAGGGGATATAAATAAGGTCTTGAGGATATCTCTCCAAGAGAGAACCCGCAATAATGGATTCAAGTTAGATAAGTTTAGATTTAGAAAGGATATAGGAAAGTATTGGTTTGGAAATAGGGTAGTTGATGAGTGGAACAGTCTGCCTAGTAGGGTTATTGAAGCTAGGACCTTGGGTAGTTTCAAATTTAGGTTGGATAAATTCATGAGAGAGAGGGGTTGGATTTGAGCGGGACTCGCGCATGAGTGGGTAGAATTGTCAAAGCTTATTTCTTGGGTAGCTTTGAAAATTGGGTTGAGCAAATATTCTGTTAGTGGGATGGATTGTGAAGGACCTGCCTAGTATGGGCCAACAGGCCTGCTGCAGTGTTCCTCCTTTCTTATGTTCTTATGTTCTTATGTTCCCCATTCGGATTTAACCCCATTTATGCACACTCTCTGCTTCCTATTGGTGAGCCATGACTCGATCCATGACAGCACTTTTCCCCCAATGCCATGAGCTGCCACTTTCTTTAACAGTCTCTGGTGCGGTACTCTATCAAAAGCCTTACTAAAGTCTAAATAAACAATATCGAATTCTTTATCGTGATCAACAGCCTCAAAAGCTTTACTGAAGAAGGTTAATAAATTAGATAGGCAGGAACGGCCCCTCGTGAATCCATGCTGGGTATCATTAATCAAATTATGGTTATCTAGATGGCTTCTAATAATATCAGCTATAATTGACTCTAGTAATTTGCCTACAATTGAAGAGGAACATAAGAAAGGACCTGAAACTCTTCCCAAGAATTAAGATTAGTCCAATTTATCATTAAATTCTTCCCAAATTTTATTAATTATAAATGAATCCAATTTATATAAACCAAAAGAAATATTCATATTATTTTCAAACTGCTTTTAATGAAACATGATTCTATTATATTTCTCTCAACCATGGACTTGTTTGATACAACCTTCTCAGCATTTTGAAAATCAATTGGATGGTTAAAATCTCTCACATGAATAAATAGAGCATTAGAATCTTGTCCAGTTCTAATGCTATATTTATGTTGTTTTAATCTTAGTTCAAGACTTTTACCAGTTTGACCATAATAAACTTTATCCATATTTTACAGGGAATCTTATAGACACATCCGTCAGCATTTTGGGGAATTTTTATCAAAAGTCTTTTTACTGTATCAAGATTTTTAAATACAACTTTGATATTAAAATTCTTAAGAAAGGAAGGCATATCAACCAAGTTTTCATGGTAAGGGAGAACCAACATATTTTTGGTTGAATAAGGTTGGTTGTCCCTTTTGGGATTGTAAAAAGTATTCCTAGCTATTTTAAAAGATTTATCAATTATGTTTCTTGGGTATTTTAAATCATTAGCTATTTCATAAATTTTAGAGATTTCTTCATCTATGAACTCTGGACTACAAATACGTAAATATATATATATACATACATACATATATATTAATACCGTCGTTATGGTTACCACAGGTTAGAGTTAAAATTAAATAGACAGAAATAAATAAATTAAACTATCAAAATCTAAACAGATTACCAATGCAAATAAAGTTGTCATTACTGAGAATGTGCGCTGACTCGAAAATTATTGCGCGGCACTTGATTGGCTGCTGCGCGTCTGTGAAGACACTATTAAGGGGGAACATCGCTCCTGGATCTTTTCGTTACTTGATTTTTCAAGATTTTCTTCGTTTATATGATGCGTCTTTTCATGTCTTTCTTTTTATTTCTCCTCCAAAGTTCAGAACTTTGCATTCACCGAGTTGAATTCCAAATGCTGCCTTTTTTTTGGACTTGCATTTATTGGGGTTGAATTCCAAATAACTTCTTGGCCATCCCCGCAACTAGTCGCGATCCTCTTGTTTTTGTCGGCTTCTCGTTATCTTTTTCTGCAAGATAAACATTGGCAAATGTGACTCTCATCCTCCTGGGAGATCATTGACGTGAACCATAAAAATTATGGATCCCAAAAATTGAGCACTCCGCTGGTTGCATTAGCATATTCCGATACTTCAGCTCTCACCATGACTGTTTCCTGTCATTCTCGTATCAGTCCCAATACTTTCCCTGTTACACTGACCTGCTTTATGAGAGAGAGAGAGAGAGAGAGAGAGAGAGAGAGAGAGAGAGAGAGAGAGAGAGAGAGAGAGAGAGAGACTCGAGTCTGGAACATGAGCATAATGACATCAACGAAATAAAGACAATTCACCAAATGTATGTTTTATAACAATAAAAAGGCTTTCAAATGAGCTGATGTAGGTAACAGCTCTTAGCTTGTAAATAAAGTTAGGAACTTTAACCTAACCTTGTAAAACCCTGTGCATGAAAGAAGGGAGAGAGAGCTTCTATACCACAAGACGGGCAGAAAGCAGCAACTTCACTCTGGCTGTTCCCTTCTCCAGAACATCACTTCATCTGAGATCATTTATCCCCAGGATGACTCGAGTCTGGAACACATTCATACAGCATTATGATGTCAACGAGATAAAGTCAGTTGATCAAATGAAAATGCTGGCCCACAGATGGCACCAACTTCATCCTGTTTCCTACTTTTATGTTTCATAACAATAAGAGAGAGAGAGAGAGAGAGAGAGAGAGAGAGAGAGAGAGAGAGAGAGAGAGAGAGAGAGAATCACTAGCATCGCTAAGTAAACTCTCGGGACAAATAAACCATTGTTTTGTTAATCGTGATTCATTCCACTCTACCTGCAAGAGAGCTTAAGAGTGGAGGGAAGAGGCCTGATGCCGGTTTAGCTCATTAGTGAAGGAAATAAGGCCACCGAGAGAGGGCACAAACCCATGGCAAGGCAGTCCTACAACTACCAG
This sequence comes from Cherax destructor, assembly GCA_009830355.1. NCBI lineage: Eukaryota > Metazoa > Arthropoda > Malacostraca > Decapoda > Parastacidae > Cherax > Cherax destructor. The sequence goes on from WNWK01000396.1 coordinate 272,258, forward strand.
GCCGTGGGTTCGAATTCTCCGTTTGGGGAATTGTTTACAATCCTTTCATGACGATTTCACGAGTGAAAATCAAGACTGGAATCTCGTTAAAAAATACAACTTTGCTTCTTTGTGAACCAGGTTTACAAAGCAGTTATACCTTGATCGAGGTATAACTGCGTGAAAATAAATGAAATATATTACTGATTTATATACTTATTCTTTCATAAATGAGACAGTCAGTGGCTTCTTCAGTCCAATGCAGAGGAAGATATTCATTTATTAACACTTGTTCTTCCATATTGTTCGCTGTTGCTGCAAGATTTTGCCCAATTTGTTCTATTTAGATTATTTTTTAGCCTCTGGACAGTAGGTGCAAAGACCTTTGTTATACAGCTGACTTTTTATTGTCAATTTTGGTTCGTCGAGGCGAGGGTATCATGATGGCATTGAAATAATTATTAAAATGGCTCGATCTTCAACAATGAGAACTGATTTAGCATCAATCTGAGAACCTCTCATCGAATATTAATGCAACAGTTCTTGATCCTGAATAATAATAATAATAATAATAATAATAATAATAATAATAATAATAATAATAATAATAATAACAATGTCAGTGATCAGTGTTAGAAACACCTAACAAACCTACGTTTTATAAAAAATATAACGGTTGACTAATTCTAACATAGAAAGGGTAGTCTGCTCCAGCTAATCCACCCAGGGTAGTCTGCTCCAGCTAATCCACTCAGGGTAGTCTGCTCCAGCTAATCCACACAGGGTAGTCTGCTCCAGCTAATCCACCCAGGGTAGTCTGCTCCAGCTAATCCACCCAGGGTAGTCTGCTCCAGCTAATCCACCCAGGGTAGTCTGCCCCAGCTAATCCACCCAGGGTAGTCTGCTCCAGCTAATCCACCCAGGGTAGTCTGCTCCAGCTAATCCACCCAGGGTAGTCTGCTCCAGCTAATCCACCCAGGGTAGTCTGCTCCAGCTAATCCACCCAGGGTAGTCTGCTCCAGCTAATCCACCCAGGGTAGTCTGCTCCAGCTAATCCACCCAGGGTAGTCTGCTCCAGCTAATCCACCCAGGGTAGTCTGCTCCAGCTAATCCACCCAGGGTAGTCTGCTCCAGCTAATCCACCCAGGGTAGTCTGCTCCAGCTAATCCACCCAGGGTAGTCTGCTCCAGCTAATCCACCCAGGGTAGTCTGCTCCAGCTAATCCACCCAGGGTAGTCTGCTCCAGCTAATCCACCCAGGGTAGTCTGCTCCAGCTAATCCACCCAGGGTAGTCTGATCCAGCTAATCCACCTAGGGTAGTCTACTCCAGCTAATCCACCCAGGTAGTCAGCTCCAGCTAATCCACCCAGGGTAGTCAGCTCCAGCTAATCCACCCAGGGTAGTCAGCTCCAGCTAATCCACCCAGGGTAGTCAGCTCCAGCTAATCCACCCAGGGTAGTCAGCTCCAGCTAATCCACCCAGGGTAGTCTGATCCAGCTAATCCACCCTGGGTAGTCTGATCCAGCTAATCCACCTAGGGTAGTCTGCTCCAGCTAATCCACCCAGGGTAGTCAGCTCCAGCTAATCCACCCAGGGTAGTCAGCTCCAGCTAATCCACCCAGGGTAGTCAGCTCCAGCTAATCCACCCAGGGTAGTCAGCTCCAGCTAATCCACCCAGGGTAGTCAGCTCCAGCTAATCCACCCAGGGTAGTCAGCTCCAGCTAATCCACCCAGGGTAGTCAGCTCCAGCTAATCCACCCAGGGTAGTCAGCTCCAGCTAATCCACCCAGGGTAGTCTGCTCCAGCTAATCCACCCAGGGTAGTCAGCTCCAGCTAATCCACCCAGGGTAGTCAGCTCCAGCTAATCCACCCAGGGTAGTCTGCTCCAGTTTCTTCCTTGCTTTCTGATCAGTCATGTATTTCTGGTCTCCTCTTTGTCTTCACTTGTCCCCCCTTTATACTGTCTTCAGTTGTTTTTGCTTTCACTGTATTTTCTGGCTTCGTTGTTCTGCCTTGAATGTTCTGTGTTCAGTGTTATGCATTAGTTGTGCCTTCACTGTTCTCCCTCGTTCTGTCTTCACTGCACTGCCTTCAAAAAGTGGCATCTGGGAAACTGAAGGCAGTTAGGTTTGATCCCAGGAAGTGGAAGGGTAGATAGAATTCCCAGAATTAAGAGCCCTTTATCGCCCATCAAATAAAAAAAGTATTCTCTCCTCACCTTCATTCTTTAAGGGTTCTGGAAACAGCGAATGTTATTCCACCTAGTTTACAAAGGAGAATGTTGAGCGTTCACTTAGGGATAACTAAATATGACAACGACAATAGCAGCAACGGCAGCAGCAACAGCAGCAGCAACAGCAACTCCAAAAGCAACAGCATCAGTCATAATGTCTCCTCATACCTGATGCACTCTCGACTATCTGCAATGCAATTCCTCTCACTCGTTTAGATAATGAGGCCGAGAAAATCTATTTTGATATGTGTGTATGTGTGTGTGTGTGTGTGTGTGTGTATGTGTATGTGTATGTGTGTGTGTGTGTGTGTGTGTGTGTACTCACCTAGTTGTGGTTGCAGGGGTCGAGTCATAGCTCCTGACCCCGCCTCTTCACTGGCCGCTACTGGGTCACTCTCCCTTCGCCATGAGCCTTATCATACCTCTTTCTTAAAGCTATGAATGGAACCTGTCTCCACTACATCGCTTCCCAAACTATTCCACTTCCTGACCACTCTGTGACTGAAGAAATACTTCCTAACATCCCTGTGATTCATCTGAGTCTTCAACTTCCAGCTGTGCCCCCTTGTTGATGTGTCCCATCTCTGGAACATTCTGTCTCTGTCCACCTTGTAAATTCCTCTCAGTATTTTATATGTCGTTATCATGTCCCCCCTTTCTCTCCTGTCCTCCAGTGTCGTCAGGTCGATTTCCCTTAACCTCTCCTCGTAGGACATACCCCTTAGCTCCGGGACTAGTCGTGTTGCAAACCTTTGCACTTTCTCTATTTTCTTTATGTGCTTGGCTAGGTGTGGGTTCCAAACTGGTGCTGCGTACTCCAGTATGGGCCTAACGTACACAGTGTAGAGGGTTCTGAACGATTCCTTATTAAGATGTCGAAATGCTGTTCTTAGGTTTGCTAGGCGCCCGTATGCTGCAGCAGTTATTTGGTTGATGTGCGCCTCAGGAGATGTGCCTGGTGTTATACTCACTTCAAGATCTTTTTCCTTGGGTGTGGTTTGTAGTCTCTTGCCCCCCCCCTAGACTGTACTCCGTCTGCGGTCTTCTTTGCCCTTCCCCAATCTTCATGACTCTGCACTTGGTGGGGTTGAACTCCAGGAGCCAATTCCTGGACCAAGCCTGCAGCCTGTCCAGATCCCTTTGTAGTTCTGCCTGGTTCTCGTCCGATTGAATCCTTCTCATCAACTTCACATCATCTGCAAACAGGGACACTTCGGAAGTTATTCCTTCCGTCATGTCATTCACAAATACCAGAAACAGCACCGGTCCTAGGACTGACCCCTGTGGAACCCCACTCGTCACAGACGCCCACTTTGACATCTCGCCACGAACCATGACTCGCTGCTGTCTTCCTGACAGGTATTCCCTGACCCATTGTAGTGCCTTCCCTGTTATACCTGCCTGGTCCTCCAGCTTTTGCACTAATCTCTTGTGTGGAACAGTGTCAAACGCCTTCTTACAGTCCAAGAAAATGCAATCTACCCACCCCTCTCTCTCTTGTCTTACTGCTGTCACCCTGTCATAGAACTCCAGCAGGTTTGTGACACAGGATTTCCCGTCCCTGAAACCTTGTTGACTGCCGTTGATAAGCTCATTCCTTTCTAGGTGTTCCACCACTCTTCTCCTGATAATCTTCTCCATGACTTCACTGGTCTGTAGTTAAGTGCTTCATGACTGTCTCTTTTTTTAACGATTGGGACTATATTTGCTGTCTTCCATACCTCAGGTAGTCTCCCTGTTTCGATAGATGTGTTGAATATTGTTGTTAGGGGTACACATAGCGCCTCAGCTCCCTCTCTCAGGACCCATGGAGAGATGTGATCCGGCCCCGTCGCCTTTGAGGTATCTAGCTCACTCAGCAGCCCCTTCACTTCTTCTTCGGTTGCGTGTATTGTGTCTGTGTGTGTTTCTGTGTGTGTGTGTGTCTGTATGTGTGTGTGTGTGTGTGTATGTGTGTCTGTCTGTCTGTCTTTAACCCTCCAATACGTAACGCATCACCCTACTTCTGATTAATATTCATTTAATGCCATTCAAGATCTCGCAACTTAAAAAAAATCCAATTTGTCTACAAGTTCCTCTTGACTTTGGTAATATGGAAATAAGGCTGCTCTTGTTGCCTTCATTATACCTAACTGACCTTAGCTATGTGATCCTTGTTACCTAACTCTCGATACCTGACCCTTGTTACCTGCGTCTCTTCCCTCTTCCCACTCGTTAGCTGCCCTCGTATTTTAGAAGCTCTTGTTATCTCCCCTCGTATTTCCTGCCGGCCTCCCCTCCAGGCCCTTCTCTCCCCCTTACCACCACAACCACCCAAGACGACCCACCGGCTATGCTGCCGCCCACCCCCACAACACGACCTACCACAATACGACCCACATGTTATGTTGCTCACACCAAAACATGACCTATCATCAACGCTGCCCACCTCTTCAACACGACCAACTGGCAACTCTGCTCACCAAACATTACCCATCAACCACGCTGCTACCCACGACTAGGGACGACCCACCTAACCACGATCGCAGCCACCTCGCACCTCACCTCTTGACACTAATGACGCGACCCACAGACAAGCTCCTAGCGATAGCATATGACGCATTATCTGCTCCCAGCAGTAACTCATTGCTCGCTGACCTGCTCCTGCGGTTAATGTGTGACGCGCACGCTGATTTACCCTCGTGACGCAACTCCTGGGTACGCAATTACAGCAGAAACGCACAAGCGTAAATACACGGCCGTGTGTGTGTTTACCTTGACATCAGTCGCCGTGATTCAAGTTGACGGAGTACCCCGGCTCACCTAACTGTTGTGACGCACGAAATGGGGCACCGTGCGAAACTGCAGGAGCGCACGAAAGTGGCAGTGCGCACGTTTTCCTGGAAGGAAGAGAGCCAACACTTTTCCATCCCTCTCCTCAACCACTGGGAAAATGAGATGTATTTCCTCCTCAAGGTGCGTTACTTTATGTTATATTAATAATGTTCGTAAAATTACCGACAACATACTATTAGGTAAAGGAACACAAGAGCAACTAATGTGACATTTTATTGTGACTACATTTCGCTATCCAGAAGAGCGAAACGTTGTCACAATAAAATGTCGCATTAGCTGCACTTGTGTCGTTTTACCTAACATTTTATTTAAGATTAGTCTGAGTTAACCCTCGGTTTGTTATGCGAGTTATATTTGATAGATTATGTAAGCTTAGGTTCCTAGATTAGGTTAGCATATGTTGATTAATCTAGGTTAGTCTCTCAAAGGTTAACTTTAACCCAAAGATACGTCATTTAACCGCAAATAACAAGCGATAATATAAACAATAACATGGAGGATGTTATCTCGCGGTAACTCGGGTTAAATAAACACTTGCTCTTCATTCTTAAAATAGATGGAAAAGGAAGAAAAATAGTCGAGGCCTGAGAACTATCTGTTGGGTTGCACTGTAAGATACTCACGGCCTATCCACCACACCAGATACTTTATTATGTAACCCAAAACTGTAATATAGTTGATTTTTTCATGGATTACGAAGGATTGAACAGGACAAAGGATAGGAAATATCGAGTCCTCCCTCCTTCTTTTTTTATGTTTGACTCTCACACCTATTTAATCACACGATAGTCCTAAATCTAGAAAGGAATAAATAGCCCTTAGCGGATAGCCTAGGTATGGACTTCCATGTACTCCTTACTTTATTACATTTGGAGACTTAATGACTGCATCTAAATCAGTAGTCCTCAGCCTTTTACTACGAAATGGCCAATTTAAAAAGTCAAATTTAAAGGATGGCCTCAGTTGCCAGTTATATCCACATAAATTACGATCACCAGAAGCGTAATGTGGATAGTGTGTCCACTATCACTAGGTTGCTCTCATCGTATTCCTGTATTGGCATCCTGCTGTTCGGTGGCGGATTGTACATCACTGCTATCATCCATTTCGGTCGCTCAGTATGAAGTGTTCTTACTATGTAGTCCTCCGCTACTCCTCTGACTAGTCCTCCTGTCTCCTCAAAACTCCATGGTTGTTAGAGGTGGTGGTAAGGTTTTGGTGCAAATATTTTGTAATTGTTGACACTGCAGTGTGGAAGGTACATAAAAGCGAATTCAAAATTTCATGTGAAGGCCGCATCCATTTCCAAGAAGGGCCACATGCGGTCCTCGTGCCGCAGGTTAGGGACCCCTGGTCTAGATCATTAAAGCGATAATTCGCAACAACAAAACTACAATCCCGAAATAAGGGATTAGGGTAAACTCTCTGTGAATTATGCTTACGAGTTTATAGGTATATACTTGTTAGTATAAAAGTTTACTTCCTTCGAAGGTAAAGCTGGAACCAAGGCTGAAATATCGCGGCATACAATGCTAATCCCAGAATTATGACCTGGTATATGCATGTATGTATGTACTCGCCTAGTTGTGGTTGCAGGGGTCGATTCAAAGCTCCTGGCCCCGCCTTTTCACTGGTCGCTACTAGGTCACTCTTCCTGCTCCATGAGCTTTATCATACTTCTTCTTAAAGCTATGTATGGATCCTGCCTCCACTACATCACTTCCCAGACTATTCCACTTTCTGACAACTCTGTGACTGAAGAAATACTTCCTAACATCCCTGTGATTCACCTGAGTCTTCAACTTCCAACTGTGTCCCCTTGTTTCTGTGTCCCATCTCTGGAACATTCTGTCTCTGTCCACCTTGTCAATTCCTCTCAGTATTTTATATGTCGTTATCATGTGTGCTCACCTAGTTGTGGTTGCAGGGTCGATTCATAGCTCCTGGCCCCGCCTCTTCACTGGCCGCTATTCGGTCACTCTACCCGCCCTTGAGCTTTATCATACCTCTCATTAAAGCTATGTATGGATCATGCCTCCACTACATCACTTCCCAGACTATTCCACTTCCTGACAACTCTGTCTGAAGAAATATTTCCTAACATCCCTGTGGTTCCATCTGAGTCTTCAACTTCCAACTGTGTCCCCTTGTTGCTGTGTCCCACCTCTGGAACATTCTGTCTCTGTCCACCTTGTCAATTCCTCTCAGTATTTTATATGTCGTTATCATATCCCCTCTATCTCTCCTGTCTTCCAGTGTCATCATGTTGATTTCCCTTAACCTCTCCTCGTAGGACATACCCCTAACTCCTGCCTTGGCCTCCTGCTGTTCTGTAGTGGGTTATACATCACTGCAATTACCACCTTTGGACCTCCAGACTGAAGTGTTCCTATTATATTATCTCCTCCTTCTCCTCTGTCTCCTCTCTCCAGTTCACCAAAATCCCATTGGTCTTTGATCAGCAGTGCCACTCCTCTACCCCCTCTGTTCCCTCTGTCTTTCCTCAGGATCTGATATCCCGTGTGTGTTTATGTGTGTGTGTTTATGTGTGTGTTTATGTGTGTGTTTATAGTGTGTGTTTATGTGTGTTTATGTGCGTGCGTGCGGGCTTGTGCGCAGGTGTGCTGCACATGATCTGCTGACCTTTAATTGGTGCTGCACACGCAGGTGTCATAACACAAACACTGGACTCGTGCAGCTTACTGAAGCAGCTGCGATAAAGGGCTTTATGTGGGGTAATTCAAGGTGGGAGAGTCATGCAGGGGGAGAAGGAGTGGGTAGGGAAGGACTGGAAGCGAGGTTATGGGGCGAAGCGTGCAGGGGAAGAAGCGAGGGTATCGTAAAGATATGTTGGGGTTGAAAGGGAAGAGACGTGCAAGGTGCAGTAGAAGAGAGGAAGGGTCAGGGATGTGTAGAAAGAGGAGGGAAGGATAGATGTGCTGAGGGAGGCGGGGGGGGGGGGGGAGAAGCGTCCTGGGTGGGGGTCAGGGAAGATTATGGAGAGAGAGGGGGAATGGGGTCAGTGGGCTGTTGCGGACCATTGTCCAACTTGTCGCCGCAGCTGTTGAGCCTCAAGCTAAATTAGGCTTATTTCTTTCGCCTGGTTATATTGTTAAGACTAACACAAGTGCTTGTTTGGCTTGCTAACGGGAGTGCTAATAGCTTCCATGCACACACACACACACACACAGGAGCTGTGAATCGACCCCTGCAACCACAAATAGGTGAGTACACACACACAGGTTAAAAAGCATAAAAACTGGATGGAAAAGAAGAAATGACTGCACCAAAACCAGTAGGAATGTACGACTATCTGCAAAATGACAACATGAAAAGCAAAAATCTGGGATAAAACTGCTCCAGTGCTTCATTCAGAGTAAAGAACTACATGAGTGAGAGCTTAAAGCTTCCAGAGAATATGAATGAGCACGACATACTACCAAATGAGGGAAGAATATGTAAAGTATACAGAGTATCGAGACCAAACGATCATTCGGCAAAAAAGTAATACGAAGATTCACGCTCGCATGTATGCTGACCACTCACACTCATGTTAAGTTACTAAAAAAACTATCAACTATGATACTTTATAATCAGGACCAGAAATTACACCAAATGTTATACGGAGGGGAGAGTGAGATCCCCTTTTACCTTCCCAATAGAACACTAAATGCCCATTAATCTCACTTGATTTATTAACTTAATTCAAATTAATAATTACCCAAGATAGAGGTGAAGTTTGACAGGAATATACGAGACGGTGAGTCTAATGGAGGAATGTCTCCAGAATGTCGCAGGAATATGTCCTATACTATCATTGATATGCTGAAACACACCATTGACATCCCAGTCTGCATAGACTATTATTTTTTTTGTGCAGCCGATACCATAATCTGGAGAATTGAAACTGACGAGGATCAGAATAAATTGCAAGACAACCTCGACTGACTACAGTAATGGTCAGTATTTTGGTAGCCAGAATTCAACCCAAATAAACATATTGAAAATGCGAAGAGTTGGAAGGAGTGGAGGCAGAATGAAGAGCAGCTAGGATAATCAAGCAACGAGAAATTCCTTGGCGTCAACATCACACCAAGTCGGTCACTTGAAACCCTCCTTAACTAATTAAAGCTGGCAGCATACGTAATTCTTGGAAACTTATGGGTGGCATTGAGGAACCTAAACAATGAAGCATTTGGGGCTTTGTAGAAGTGTATATAACATGCATCAAACCAAATCTTGAATATAGAAGCAACTACCTGGAGCTGTCATCTAGCTGAAGATGTGAAAAAAATTACGAAAATGCAAAGGTTTGCTACAACGTTGGTACTCTGGAGGGTGTTCCGGTGGTTCGTGGTGGAATCAGGACTGATCAACCAGGCTGTTACTACTGATGGCACGCAAACCGACGTACGAACCACAGCCCGACTGGTCAGGTACTAACTTCTCGGACAGCTGGTGATTAAATGTTCAGATTTCAAAGTTGCTTAATTTTTATCAACCATCTCGCTGTCAGATGTATCACGATCGTTTTTTTTTACTTATGTGTTATGTTAAACATATGTCTTCTTAGGTTTATGAAACTTATCAAAAGCTAAATTAATATAACTTTAAATAAAATTAAATTGTATTTTAAAAATTTAAATATTACGAAATTGAAGTTAGTGCTACGTCAAAAAACTGACGTGGTAAAATGAAAGAGGTTGCCTTACTGTTCTAGAAGAACGGCAAAAGCGGGTAAAGAGGGAGATATAATTACAACATGCTAAATACTCCAAGGAATAGATAAAGCAGATACAGACAGGCTGTTACAACACGCGGAACGAGAACACCGGGGGACACAGATGGACACTCACAATGACTCGAAGAACGTAACAAGCGTTCATATAACGTCTGTGCAGTATAAAAGTGGCGCCGACGAGAATGCAATATAATAAAAACTTACAATTCCAGGTTTTAAACTTGATTTTGACAAATCCTGATAATAGCAGCCCATGAAAAAAAACGAAATGAGAAAAATATTCATTAATTCTCCCTAGTAATCTCAGTACACACAAACACACACACACACACGTGTGTGTGTGTGTCAATACACCGATCCTTGAAGACTCCTGTATTGATAATACGTGAATGGTATGAAGAAAATGAATGCCAGGTAAATACTAATATTATTATTATTATTATTATTTGGGAAAGCAAGCGATAAACCAGTGCGAGTCATAACTCTGTCACGGCAAAAATAATAATAAGTCAACTTACCTCACCCTTTCATCATCCTCTCGTAAATAATTAGGGCAAGTGGAAGGCAGTCTGTTTACCTCTCACACATACATTATAATCCTTTTACGTTAATTTGGTTTACTGGAATACGCTCGAATTTCCCCTTTAAACGCGTTTGAACTCTCTCTGCTTACTCAGGCGAGGTGCTACTCCCCGGTCCTAAGTTGTGAAGCTTTGACATACGACCTTTTTTGAGAGTACATGAGAGCAACGCGTTTATGACGCGTATTAGACTGCGGGCATAGCGTAATGATGCCTTCAGGTACAAGGCCTCGCTTGTGAACGAAACGTGGTCTATATAATAGGCCTGTTCTGTTAGGTCATCGTAATGCCATTCCTGTCGGCATCTTTTCGCCCTTCAGACCACCGATGTTTTTATCGGTATACAAGTTTTGAAGCGAAGGGAACACACCCTTCTCACATCAAGAGCAATACACGTTCAGATTTCAGTGTTTTGACGAATAAAACATGTACATCACTTGGGTATCTACAAAAAAAAACGTTTTTAATTTTATTGTAGTTACGTATACATTTTTTAAAAGGTTATGTAGCCTAACCCAACCTAACGTACGCTAACCTAAGTTAATATATGAGGAAAAATAATAAGGTTAAGGAACTGACGCTGAGCAGTACGTCAAAACTGACGTAGTAAAACGAAGTACACTCGCCCACAATTACTGTTCGTAGGTCGGTCAGTCTCTCTTTCAAAGCACACATTGACAAAAAATGCAGAGGAACCGAGGCCTGAGTTGCTGAACAGCGTGTTAGAGAAGAGAGAGAGAGAGAGAGAGAGAGAGAGAGAGAGAGAGAGAGAGAGAGAGAGAGAGAGAGCGCGAAACGATGTCAACAAAGGATTGCATTAAGCTGCGTTTGTCACTTTTTTCATCGAGAGAGAGAGAGAATGGATGTATTGTGAATAATTTTGCGAAACTCAACGGAGAAATAAATTTCAAGTGCATTCAGAACTCCACAATCACATTCTCAAGGAAGACAGTGAAAAAAAACTGCTTTTGGTTTATTCGACATGCAAAACATCACTTGACACGGATCAGTCTCTCAAGATGACCCGTTCAAAAACTTCACCTGACACGGGTCAGTGTCATGAGATGACAGCCTGTTCAGTAGTGCCGGCATTACTTATAGCGGAGGCGCTGCAAGGTGGGGCAGCCAGCGACTTTATGGCGCACTACATGTATCGTAGAAGCGACCACTGGTTGACCAGTGCTGGACTCGGTGCTCTGATTGGCTATTATGTGTGTGTCACCCCGTTTACAAAAAAGTGACCACTTGTTAGCCTCCAAGATTATTAAACATTAGGTGTTACATATATATACATGCAAGTGAAAAAAATACCACAGTGAAAACGAGAAATAAAACGCATTCCTGTACTTACACGTTTGTAGGCACATGAAAGCGCTCAGGTTTTATTTCCCATTTTCACTGTGGTACCTTTTTCCTGTTTGCAGTCACGCGTTTTATTGTGATTTCCTTCATATATGTAAATTTAGAGCACCCCACTCAACTTTTGACGTGGTATTATCTGACTTCCTTAAGTCGATCAAAAGAGTCTATTTGCTCTACAAATGGATATTTAAAAAAAAAAATACTTTATGATACAATAGTTTTTTTTTTGGGGGGGGATTAACTTGGTATACAAATTTTTAATTTTGTTCCAAAACTAACTTAGCAGTCTCACCTAACCTGGCTAAAATATCTCATTTAAATTAGCGTAATCGTATGCAACCTGTCTTCGGTTACCACAGCTTGGGGTTGACCACTGTCGTGCTGACCACTGCCATGCTAAGTGTACGTTACATTATATTCGGTGTATGTCACACACCCATATAGGCATGCCCTTCCTACCAGCGAACCCTCTCGCTATGCTGGCACCTTGGTTCAACCAGCCAATGACAAGGAAGTCCTCAAAGTTGTGAAGCGATATTTGACACTCGTGAATCAACATTGGCAGACTTACGTCCGAGTCTGCATTTGAATTTCTATACATATCCTCTGTATATATTGTACAATTACTACTTACTGTTTGGTGAAGGAAATGTAAGCATTTACTCTATGCTTCCTTTTGATCGTTTGTACCTTGGTTATCATGCTACTACCAGGTGTGCAGGCCACTAGACTACAATATGTTCGTAGTATACGCTTTTTCTATAGCCTGTGGTTTTTCTTTACTATTTTCTACAGTACGTCATTTGGATATTGGATTATATTCGAAAACGAATCTCTAATACGGAAGGGAATCATTAGATATCGTCTGGTATAATCTTGAATGGTTCCAGCCAAGGCACTTTGACTTTTTATTTTCCTGACGAATATTTTGATGACACTGATAAACGAGTTTCTACGTGAATGAGTTATGATTCGGTTAGAAATTTTCATCCGATAAGACACAACTCTTCTTAATGGAATACAGGCACGACCAACCTCTCCAGCCTTCATCCACCGGGTTCATCCACAGATCAACTCCACCCGGACACCCACAGATCACCGCTCAGTTTTCTGATCCCCCGTAGAGCCGCACGAGGGTGCGCTTATCTTTAATGTTTACTCTTCAGAAATGCGTATTTTTGTCTAGTTTACTCATAAAACATCACTTTGTTTATTCTCAGCCATTCCTACATTGCACAAATCTTTTCTGGTTCCAAACAATCGCATAAAATTCGTACAATTTTAATGTTTAAAAACCCTGACGTAATACACTTTTTTTTTTTTTTTTACATTTAAGCCTCTAATAAATTATTGTTTTTACATTTTCTACTTGCACAAATTATGTATTTTTTCTACTTTTAGAAGGCCCACAAATCACCAATATCTTTTACTTCTCAGAGGCTCACACTTCCCTGTGTCTTTACCTTCGACAACATCCATTTATCACCGTTGTTTTCTCCCTTTCCTCCACCCACACGTTGCAGGTGTTTTCCTCTTCCACAAAAATCTAAATGTCACTCGAGGCTCTTTCCTCTTGCCGTAGTGGTGGTGGTGGTGTTGGTACTGGAGGTGTTGATAGCGGTGTTGGTGTAAGTGTTGTTGGTCTTGTTAACGGTGGTGTTACTGTTGGTGGTGAGTGGTTGGTAGTGGGTGTTGGTAGTGAGTGGTTGGTAGTGGGTGGGGATCTGGAGGACGAGAGAGGCGCCCATGACCAAACTTGCTGAGAAAAAATACACCTACGATTTATAGGTGCAGATAAATAGAATGCCCATATCACCACCACTATCACCGCAGCCATCCCAACCACCGCCGCCATCACTGCCTCATCAACACCAACACTGTTAACGAGGCCACTACAATTATCTGGACGTCCTTAACAACACACTACCACCACAACGATGACCCTTATTTCCCAGTCACATAATTACTGTTTAAGGCTGCTAAACAGTCACCCACTTCACTGTCTTAACAGCGAAACGCTGCTTATAAGAAGGATGGGATAGTTTCCCCAACAGGCACACACACGCGCCCGATCTCTATAATTTATGTAAACACACGTGCCAGTATATGATACCTAATCTGAATATCATTATTGCCAAGAAGCGCTAAATCTCTAAGGATTATAGAACGCTTAAGAAACGGGAGGCAATCACGCTTAAGGAAGCGTAGGATAGCTCTAATCTCTCGGATCAAGAGCAAAAGGTAATATTCTGAAAGAAAAATTCTCAAGAATACAATTTTTTTTTCTAAAACTTCATGCCGCATCTGAATGAGGCAGTCCTCGTGAGAGTCGCGCTCCTGAACAACTTCAGTGACTTCGTAAGTGACACTTTAATACTCTGAAGGCCTGGGTCTCCCTCGCTACGCCACTTATACTCACCATGGGATTCAGTGGCAAGTCGATCTTTGTTTTGCATTTCTACATATTAATAACAGTGTTATTACAATACTACTTGACGTAACTAATCAACAAATTAGAATGGAAATGAGACGTCGTTTCAGTCGTCTTGGAACATTATTAAGTTGCAAGTTGATTACAGTCTCGCGTAGGGTCGATACGTCGCCTGGCTTTCATTTTAAATTTGTGAATTAGTTGAGAACGGGTCTAGACTTGGCACTGTGACTTTCAATCTTCCCGGAGATTTGAGAGGATTTGGAGCAGGTTATAATGATCATGGTACATAATGGTGTAACCTTAATTTCACAACGTTTCACTCACGGTTGGTCTTGATAAAGCTTCAACGTGGGCGCAACGTCGTAAAATATTGGTTTACTCTGCTTAATGTGTCTTTGATCTATCAATAATTTTCATAACATGAAACGGGCACACAGTTTCTCTCGGGAGGAATTCGTTATCACAGTATTCTCTGGACGTTGTTTACATAATTCCAAATAATTAGCGGCTCGTATAATGGTAACGAAGGGCCGTCGCTCTTCCAGCGTGGCCCCGTGCCAGCTGGAACCTGAGCCAGATATCAAGTTTGTGGCACGAATTAGATTTTCCAGTGACTGCGGTTGAACACAAGATGTCGTGCCAAGCTATGCAGGCGAATGTTCAGTTTGTGTTATCTGCCTATCTTGGAATAATGAACTGCTTCACCCGCGCCACCGATGGGGTTATAACTGCCTAACACGCCGCCTGGAGACCGTGAACCTGCACACCATAACAGTCTCCTGAATTAAACTCTTGACCTGCCGCCTACTCACAACAAAGGGAAAGTCAGGTTTCATTCTGTATTAATATTGGTAGAATTGCGATATATACCCTCGTGTCCATGTATTGTTTGTAACGGCTTGATAAAGCTCCTGCAGAGAGAAACGTTGCCACAATAAAATGTCACATTAGTTGCATTCATGTCCTTTTACTTAACAGGTTTCATTCTAGCTACTAGAGGACGGAGGATCGACATCCCTAGACACTTTGTTACAAGAGCGATAATATTAATAAAATTATCTACCCTGAGAACACTGGAAGATCAATTTACCGACACCCTGCCAGCGTCTAGCCATCGTCTCGCTTGTAACAGTTTCATAGTTCAATATTCTCCAACTCTAATATATAAGAGGACAAACTACCTTAAGCGCTTTTAAGATGGGTTTAAGGTTACAAATAAAATTACTAAAAAATAGTCAGAGAAATTTAAATATTCAACGAAGTCAAAAGTAATTAATTTACAATGAAATTAAATCAAATGTCTGGAATTAGTTTCATACACACATATCAGTGCATAAAATGAATTTAATTAACATACGTCTTATATCTATACAGTAATTAGTAAACTTTAAACTGTACTCTCAGGCACATTATGTATCAGGTACGTAAAAGCATTGACAATTTTTAACTACACCATCGGGCACGTTGTATAGATGAGAGTACTTAACAGTACTTAACATACGTATGTAAATAATGAGAGGCAGACTCAGTACAGAATGTGACTGATAAAACCAGCAACTCCCTAAATATACTAACGTCTAACATCGTAGAGGCATCGAAGCACAGCGTATACGCTGAAGCCACCAATTCGCCAAACAGCATTATGCAATACGAAGCAACCGAGATCAACACTGCAGCTAGCAAAGGTAATCAAAATTCGACCTAACTGAGGACAACTATATGTTCTCCAATAGCCATAAACTTCTAAATTACTGAACCTGAGTGCTCCCTCACTTATAATACTGCTCTGTGCTGACGGCCCCGTTCAGGGCAGGAGAAATATCAGAGCTGGAACAAATTCAGAGATCGTTTACGGCTCACATTGAGCCATTGAAACATCTAAATTATTGGGAACGTCTTCAAGTCTTGAACATGTACTCATTGGAGCGGAGAGAGAGATACATGATAATATATATTTGGAAAGTACTTGAGGGCCTGGTCCCAAATCTGCACACTGCCATAACAACATACTGGAGTGAGAGATATGGGAGGAAGTGTAAAATAAACACAGTGAAGAGCAGGGGTGCGGTGGGGACAATACGGGAGCACTGTATTAACATCCGGGGTCCCAGACTATTCAACATCTTACCAGAAGATATCCGAAACACGGCTGGAACCAGTGTAGAAGCCTTCAAGAGGAAACTGGACAAGTATCTTCATCAGGTGCCAGATCAACCAGGCTATGATGGATATGTGGGGCAGCGGGCCTCCAGCAGCAACAACCTG
Source organism: Cherax destructor (assembly GCA_009830355.1). Lineage (NCBI taxonomy): Eukaryota > Metazoa > Arthropoda > Malacostraca > Decapoda > Parastacidae > Cherax > Cherax destructor. Next base: position 288,688 of record WNWK01000396.1, read on the forward strand.
GTTGACCAGGCAAGCACCAGACGAGCCTGGCCCATGGCCGGGCTCAGAGAGTAGATACTCTCGAAACTCTTCAAAGGTATATCAAAGGTAAGGTAAAGGTATACCAACTTCGAAATCCTGACTACGACAGTGCACATATGCCAGTTTGAGATAATCAGATGTAGAGTTAGACCTGAATCATATTGAGTGTCTCGCAACAGACAATCACTATGTCAAAAATCACTAATTCCAAAAAAGTCCAGAAGTGTCTCTGTTCACCAACGAGAACACTACCATAAAACGAATCTACATCATAACAAGAGTAGAGGAGAACACAGCTCCTGTTGACACTGGGATGAGAAGCGTTGTCCCGCCGGGCTGGAACTATGCCGGCGAATCAAATAGGAACAAGGCGCTGACAATTTACCTAGAATGTACCTGAGCTAGCAAACGAGTGAAGAGCTAGTGTGACTTATAATGGGCAACCAATGAGAACGTTGAATATGTCGTCACAAACTGTAATGTAAGAACATCCTACATACCCATGTACATTACAAAAATATATAATACAGTACTATAAAGTATGATATTTTCGATTTACCGACTAATAAAAATAACTATTGCAACATACTGGAGAAAAGGCAATGTTCGTCAAAATATAAATATGTGCCTAATTTATGTGAAGGCACAGCACTCCTTGAGTTGTATGTCTCACATGTGTTTATGGTATATATATACTGCGCAGGTCCACTTATATGCGGATTTTTTTAATGAATTTATTAGAATTTTTTTAAAGATTTGCGACCGAAAAAATCAGAAAAAGTTAGGTATATCATGGATGCATAAAATATTTGTAGATAATAGTTTATTTTATCATTTACCACCATAACATATACACAAATCTATTATAAAAAATTTTTATCAAAACTTACACACAAACAATTACATGTTCCATTCGCAGTCGAGAGAAATATATACGTAAAGATGCAATATTAAATCATAAATAATTTCTTTTTCACATCATCTTTTCATTTTTGATGTCTAGTGTTAGTAATACATGTAACATCTACAGTGTTTTGTATCACATAAGAACATATTGATGCAGGTACTTACAGACAGACGAGTCATCTTGTAAACAGAATAAGTAAACTTACGGTATCGATAAATACAGTACAGTACTGTAAATGTAGTTCCACTGCCTTATGATTTTCTGAATAACATTTTTTTTGTAGCTTACTTTATTGTAAGAATACAATATATAATACATCTAACATACAAAATATGTGTTACTCGATTGTTTGTGTTAACGGTAAGGCTTCCGGTCAACAGTAGGCCATTAATAGTTTTTGAGGAGTCAAAAGTTATACACGGATTTTCGACTGCGCGGGGGGTCGGCGCCCCCAACCCCCGCGTTGTTCAAGGATCAACTGTGTGTGTGTGTGTGTCGTGCCGAATACGTAAAACTTGCGATTTTGCTTAAATAACAACTCTCTTTTTGCCGAATAAGGCAAGCGAAAATTTGTGTATGCAATAATTTCGCAAAAATCATTCTGAACCTAACGAAAAAAAATATATTTCATTGTGTATGTTTATTAATAAATTATTGTAAATTTATCTAAAATATATTTAGTTGGATTAGGCTAAATTAAATTGCGCTTGTTATAATAAGGTTTGGTAAGTTTTCTAAGGTTCTTTTGGTACAAAATTATAATTTTTGCATTAATATAAATGAAAAAAAATATATATCTTTAAACGTATAAGAGAAAATTTAGAAAGGACCTAATTTTAAATGAGTTCTTGTTAATTGACCAATTTTACGTACTCGGCACGACATTATATGTGTGTGTCTGTGTGTGTGTGTGTGTGTGTGTGTGTGTACAAGAGTGAACCATACATTGACCATATGCGTTATACATTTGAGTAACCGACATTCAAGAGACCAGAAATAAAGTGAATTCACTGACTTGACGAGGCTCGGCACACAGTGAAACGTTGCCATATTTAGTTTCTATTTTTGCACCTGTGTCTATTCTTCAGCAAAAACACGTTGGGTGACTCACAGAAATGTTTAGCAGACTATAAGCGAGACTTAACGAGGATTTCTGGGAATGTTTAATGTCGTAAACATCGTGAGTTTAGACGGGTGAACTGCTAAGAATGAGTTATATTCTTCTCTAAGCTAAACTGATGCGAGTCGTAGTTCTATGACGACGCGTCAATGGAGCTTTTGGTCACCTGACCGAGACCTTCCGCTGGCTTACTGGTCTACCCCTTTTATAATTAAATTACGCTGTTTCTGTAAACTAGAAAGCCGCCTTGATACCAAATAATGAAGAATGTAAGCAAGAATACTATTTTCTTTCAGATTAATATTACTACAATATTATTAACTATACTGTCATTATAATGAAAAAAAATCATGGTAACAAATACGAATGATTATATTCCAATCATTTTAAAACGTAGCTTTTCTTACACTCTTCGAAGAATTAATTTTGCAATTAGAAGTGAAATTAATATTTCGACTCCGCCGTACTCTCATGACAAAAAAAAAATCATTGTAAAATAAAATTAAGAATCATGTAAATAAACTTACAGTGCTAATAGTGAAAGACAGTGGTATTGTTAGCCAGTGGTATTCTTAAGCCAGCGAAGTTGTCAACCAGTGGTATTGTTAGCCAGTGATGTTAGTCAATTTTATTGTTAGCCAGTGATGTTAGTTATTGATGTTAGCCAATGGAATTGTAATCCAGTGGTATTGTAAGCCAGTGGTATTAGCCAGAAGTACTGGCCTCTCTCCAGGACTCAAGGCACCTCCCTGGAAGGCAGTCACAACAAAAAAACTGACCATTCAGTCTGTTATTACATGGGGGCAGCGCTAAACCCGTAGGGCTACGGAAGCTTCCAACCCTTGGATCAAGGGTGGACTCTTTAAAATATAGCGAAAGAACTAAGCAAATTCCAGTGTCTTTCAAGATATATCTCACACTTCTTATCTTTCGCATGTAAGTTCAAACATAAGTCTCATTGTTATAAGTTAAGGCTGTGTTCTTATTCACGACATGTTTAACTGGGCAAACTTTTGGAAAAAGTTTTGAATACAGCATTTGTATTGCGTATTTCAAGGCATCTGTACTAGGAATAAATCCAGCGTGTATGTGTGTGTGTGTGTGTATATATATATATATATCTTATATGGGTGTGAAGCTTGGGTTGTAAATGCTGCAGCGAGGAGGCGGCTGGAGGCAGTGGAGATGTCCTGTCTAAGGGCAATGTGTGGTGTGAATATTATGCAGAGAATTCGGAGTGTGGAAATTAGGAGGAGGTGTGGAGTTACTAAAAGTAATAGTCAGAGGGCTGAAGAGGGGTTGTTGAGGTGGGTTGATCATTTAGAGAGAATGGATCAAAGTAGAATGACTTGGAGAGCCTATACATCCGTAGGGGAAGGAAGGCGGGGTAGGAGTCGTCCTCGAAAAGGTTGGAGGGAGGGGGTAAATGAGGTTTTGTGGGCGGGGGCTTGGATTTCCAGCAAGCATGCGTGAGCGTGTTAGATAGGAGTGAATGGAGATGAATAGTTTTTGGAACCTGACGAGCTGTTGGAGTGTGAGCAGGGTAATATTTTGTAAAGGGATTCAGGAAAACCGGTTAGCCGGACTTGAGTCCTGGAAATGGGAAGCACAATGCCTGCACTTTAAAGGAATATTGAGATATTGGGATATTGACAGTTTTGGAGGGACTTCTAATCTGTAGTATCTGAGCGCCTCTGCAAAGACAGTGATTATGTACGAGTGAGGTGAAAGTGTTGAATGATGATGAAAGTATTTTCTTTTTGGGGATTTTCTTTCTTTTTGGGTCACCCTGCCTCGGTGGGAGACGACCGACGTGTTGAAAAAATAAAGCTAAATTCATTCATGAAAAAGCTCTCTTGACTACCATGTTTGTCTGTAAGCAGTCCTAAAACTTCGTCATTGGAAACGTGTACAATAAATTTGACGTTGTTTCAACGTAGTCACGGTATCCTGCACACACGGAAACTAGAAAATAGTCAATTTCCAATCATATGAAATTTCGTGTTTATGTGTTTTATAACTAAGTCACTGGGAACAGGGATTACCATAAAAAAATGAAATAAAAAACTAATGCACTAATAATGATACTCATAATATTAATACTAATAATAACAATAAAAAGTAGCAATAATAGTATTAACAGAATATATGACGACTAACTAGAGTGCAATGAACACTTGTCAATGCTCAATAATAACGCTTATAGAGATAAACTCAGGAGTAATTGATCTGTATATTTCGATCCCCTTCTGGGATCCTTTTCAGCTGAAGAGGATCCCAGAAGGGGGTCGAAATATACAGATCAATAAATTTCCCGAGTTCCTATCTCCACGTGGGTTGTTATTGAGCATAACTTGTTATTAGTATATTTTCTGCCGATATTGCAAACTCCAGCAGCGTGTCCTGCCTGGGTCACACTGTCTCCTGACCCAGTATATTTATCTCCATTATAAATGAATTTCGCAGCCATTCATACGACGATAGCAATGAGTGGCCCCAGAGCGAGGCTAATACACTGCACCAGAACAACACCCGTAACAACTCATGACATCACTGACAACAGTTCTGACACCAATATAACATCCAGCGTGACAAAGGAGGGAAACACACCAACATAATTACCCCTCGCAGTCTGAAATCATTAGCATAATTCAACCTCCTGATATAATCTGTGGCTCTATCCTTCCTCTTCCTCCTCCTTTACCCACTCCCTTGAACTTCCTCCTAAATCCCCCTTCCTCCATAACCCCCTTTCCCAGTGACTTACCGCCCCATAAAGTCCTCCCCTCCAGGATATCATGACGTTTCCACTGATACTGCAATCTGATATCGTTACGGATGGGGGCTCTCTGGAACAATGGAGTCAAGACGGAGATATCGCCTCGCTGGGGCCTGGCTCCCTACGTATTTTGTTTCCAGATACAAGCCTGTAGGATCTTGGGTTTCATCATTAGTCTTAGAGACCGCCCGTTGCTCTGAGTCGACGAGGCCTACTGCTATCTCCCACCAAACAGTTACTCAGGGCTGCTGCAGCGAAACCTTTAAAGCTGCCGTAGCTGCTGAATCCCAGGTGGAATGCTTGAAGATAGCCTCATCGCCCTACCAACTCTCCCCCGCTTAAGTTAATACATCTCATTAACTAATGTATTTAACCCATCTTGTATGATGCTGTGTGACAGGAAAACACTGCTGACTTTTGTTCCCACTATGTAGGCAGGATGCAGAATAATGTAGAAATACATTGCGTGTGGTTATGGAGCTCGTAGAGACGCATACATTCACTAGTATAACAGCTCACTGGTAATGTACCTAACAGCGTTTAGAGAGAGAAAAAAGAGGCTTTGCGACTCTGTGACGGTCCATTTCAAGATTTAGGCCGAAATATATTTCTTTCATTTATCTCCGTAAAGGTCACTGCTGACCAGATTTGGAAACTTTAAGGTCGGCTTGTTCCTTTTGGTGTCTATTTCTAAACAAAATATTTTCGAGGCTCAGATCCATGGGGAACAAAAAAAGTTCAACCATGCACAAAGGGACCAATGGCGAAAAGAAATCTGGCCCTAAAACAAAGAATTTAATCCAATACTGACGATACCGAAACGGGGAAACTTTTCCCGGACGATAATAGGGATTGTGGAGGGTTGGATAGTGGGGGATTATATGAGGGGTTGGGAAGGTGGGTTAGGAGGATCGTAGGATGTGGGGGAGAAAAGGAAAAGGAGGAAGGGGAAGAGGAGAAAATAGAGCAGTAGAAGGGAGAAAGTGGAGAGGGAAAGCTAGTATAGCAGGAAAGGGGAGGAAGCGTGGGGAAATGGAGGAAAGAAGAGAGGAAATGCGGAAAAGAATTGGTCCCAGCTTCCTTCTCAGCATTACACCTGTCATTTATGAGGCTCATCTAGTGTGTTATAGTTTCCTGTACTTCTTACCCTTTCCCTCTTTGGACTCTCTCTCGCTCACTCACTCATTTTCTTTGTGACTACTCTTACATTTTTATTACTGTTCAAGTGTTATTTTGTTTCTTGAACACTCGTTCAAGTTCCAATTTTTTATTACTTGTTTTCATGTTGTTGTATTCCATTTTCCTGTTGTCAGTCCTTTTCTAAGTATTCCTGTCTCGAATGTTACTAACCCTGCCTTTCCCTGCCCTGCCATGCCTCCCCTGCCTTGCTCTGTCCTTTGTCATGTCCTGACTTGGCCTTTCCTATTTTGCCTTGTATTGCCTTGCCCTGCCTTGTCTTGCCTTGCCCTGCCCTGCTCTATCCTGCCCTATCCAATCCTTCCCTTACCTACAGTGCCTTACCCTGCTGTAACTTTTCCTCTCATACCCAGCCTCACTCTTCCATGCTCTACAATAATTTAGACTACCCTGCCCTACCCTGCATTGCCCTGCTTCTCTCTTCTTTACCCTGAATTGCCTTGTTCTGTTATTCTTAGCACACGAGTACTGGCACTCATGCACCTAATGGTTCTGGAACTCATGCACCTGTTGGTTCTGACACTCATGCACCTGTTGGTTCTGACACTCATGCACCTGTTGGTTCTGACACTCGTGCACCTGTTGGTTCTGACACTCGTGCACCTGTTGGTTCTGACACTCGTGCACCTGTTGGTTCTGACACTCGTGCACCTGTTGGTTCTGACACTCGTGCACCTGTTGGTTCTGACACTCATGCACCTGTTGGTTCTGACACTCGTGCACCTGTTGGTTCTGACACTCATGCACCTGATGATCCTGGCACTTGTGCACCTGTTGGTTCTGACACTCATGCACCTGATGATCCTGGCACTTGTGCACCATGGATGAACCTGGAATTTTTGTGTTACAGTATCTGAGGAGTGTCCAGCAATAAACAGTTTCATAAGGAATATCAAAGAACACTGCCTGATATTGAACCTGTGAGGTGTCTAGATTGACAATCCACCTGGTGCAACTCTGTCTTCCTTGAGGAATTCGAGAAATCCAAGATGGCTGCCAATTTGTTTGTTAAGGGAGCCTGGGAAAATGATGTTTCTCCATATAATAATAATAATAATAATGGAACCAATGATTACTTGAAATACACCTGACCGGCTGTTCACTTCTGCCGATGGCAATTATCACCTTTTTATATCATAAGATTTATTAAATAATTATTTTTAATGACCCTAACCATTAATTCATAAAGAAAACTCGTTGCAAAAGTTGGAATACGAAATATTTACAGCCTCGTGTATAAGTCAATAGCGGGAGTTACAAAAATCAATAACAATTTACAAAAAACTATAACAGTTAAATCTGCAAACGTAATTTATTAAATTTCAAATTTAATCCCTTTTTCAACACTTATTAAAAATTTGCGTATTTATCCTGAAGCGAGATGTTCAGGTCCTGGCAGCGGCGCTTGATCTGGGGGCCAAGAAATGGAGTCTATGACCCCGAAACCATCAACAGGTATCATATGGTGTGTTCCTAATTGACTGATTATATATCTGATATATCTGTTTATGATCTTGGGATCACCGTCCCTTCTTTCGGTCTCAGATCACGCCTTCTAAACATCAAAGAAAATATTACAGGATTAAGATCTATTAAAAAAAAACAGTAGTCATGATAGATTTATACGGAATGAAGAGGTCTGTAAGGTTTACCTGTTGTTTTACATTATCATTAGATAGAGAAAAAAATCAACAATTCTGCCAGAATGCAAAACGTTTAACAGGCTATCTTTCCACACTCGTACGACAAGGCGGTAGTACCTCCCAGGCAGGTTTCTGTCTACCAACCTACTACCTCATCATTTATAAATCTTGGGCAGCATTGCGGCTATGAGGGAGATTTATCACCTTTTCTCGCATTCTTCAACATTTTCATTACCAGCCGCCACAAAATGGCCCGAAACACAGCAAAGTTTCAGCTGTGAGGTTCACACCTGAATCTGACAGCTGAGAGGTTCACACCTGAATCTGACAGCTGAGAGGTTCACACCTGAATCTGACAGCTGAGAGGTTCACACCTGAATCTGACAGCTGAGAGGTTCACACCTGAATCTGACAGCTGAGAGGTTCACACCTGAATCTGACAGCTGAGAGGTTCACACCTGAATCTGACAGCTGTGAGGTTCACACCTGAATCTGACAGCTGTGAGGTTCACACCTGAATCTGACAGCTGTGAGGTTCACACCTGAATCTGACAGCTGTGAGGTTCACACCTGAATCTGACAGCTGTGAGGTTCACACCTGAATCTGACAGCTGTGAGGTTCACACCTGAATCTGACAGCCATCCACCCAGGATTTTTTTTTTTACCATAAAGAAAAGGGAGAATTTTTTGTTAAATACATATATGACGAATATATAAGAAAAGTAAATCAGCCATTTTTTAATCAAATGAGCAAGAATTATGAGACAGAGAACAGAATGACGTAGTGTCAAAAGTAAACCAAATAATGGAACATAACAGAGAACTGAAGTAGGTCCACTGGCCATGCTAGACGGGTTCTGAAGGAAAGAGAGAGGTGTTCAGAGAACGCTTATACCGTGATAACGTAATGCGCTATACAGAAACTTTTAAAGCCAACTAATTTAATATAGCTTTATACAAATCTAAATGTCACAGTAAAAGCATGCTTTGCACCTGTCTTGAGTACCCTCGCGTGCTACCTTTAATCAAGCGAACGTAAGTTTCACTGCAATAGTGTATATATGCACGGACATTTAATTCTATTTAACAAATTCACTGCAACTTTGACCAGTTTAAGATCCCTCGGAAATCTCACCAGATAAGCTTCTTACCTCACGTGAAAACGAAATTCAGAAAATGGTGTTGGCAACAGCTCTCATTTCGTATAAAGATCCTTCATACATGTTACTATTTATTTTTTCACCTCCCGGGCTATCAAATAACCTAATGGGCTCTGAACACACACATAATAAGTCGGACCTAAAATTCTTTTGGCAGAGTTGTAATAGAAAACAAAATGACATGACATAAAGCAGGAAGTAAGCTCCTCTGATATCCCATATTTATGATATATTCAAAGTATAAGTTTCATTCAAACGAAATGTGTAAGAATATGAAACAGAATTTCCTAAAAATCTCAGGAGTGTCCAGCAATAAACAGTTTCATTAGGAATATCAAATAACGCTGCCTGTGCATTATGTACGCTGATACAAGGTACTGTCAGGCCAATGGTAAGACCCTCGTAGGCCCTAGGCACGCCTGACCAAATAGGTACCCCTTCCCCAGACTGATATTACTAGTTTATTATTATTAAATTCGAAAACAGTTTTTTATAATATTCATTTGAATTTAAATTTTTCGTATTGTATCATTTTTATTCTTTGTTCTGGTGTAACTTATGGAACACCACTTTTAATACTTTTTATAGTTACACGTTGCATTACACACCTTTTGTAATTATTGCTGTAGCTTTTAGTTACGTCACACGTCATTTGTTATCCCCATCCCAATTAGTCCACACGTCATTTGTAATCCCTGTTGTGGTTTTAAGCTACGTTACACGTCATTTCTAATCCCTATTGTAGTTTAAGCTACGTTACATCATTTGTAATCCCTATTGTGGTTTTTAAGCTACGTTACAAGTCATTTGTAACCCCTGTTGTGGTTTTAAGCTACGTTACACGTCATTTGTAACCCCTGTTGTGGTTTTAACCACGATACACGTCATTTGTAACCCATGTTGTGGTTTTAAGCTACGATACACGTCATTTGTAATCCCTGTTGTAGTTTTAAGCTACGTTACACGTCATTTGTAATCCCTGTTGTGGTTTTAAGCTACGTTACACGTCATTTGTAATCCCTGTTGTGGTTTTAAGCTACGTTACACGTCATTTGTAATCCCTGTTGTGGTTTTAAGCTACGTTACACGTCATCTGTTGTCCCTGTTGTAGTTTTAAGCTACACTGCACGTTGCGCCACGTACCATTCGTACTCGTCCTTCTACTTTAAGTTACGGATCACTATTTGTACTCGCTCAACAAACTTTACGCAACCTCACAAAGCACACTATCTCTTAGCAATTCATTTGTAAACGCTGCCTCTTAACATTTTTTTATAAATAAATGCTTTTCTCTCATTTATTTCTAGTGTATACAACCTATATGAAAGTACATATATATATATATATATATATATATATATATATATATATATATATATATATATATATATATATATATATATATATATGTAAATGTTGCAGTTTTATAACTGTAGTGTAAAGCACCCTTCTGGCAAGACAGTGATGGAGTGAATGATGATGAAAGTTTTTCTTTTCGGGCCACCCTGCCTTGGTGGGAATCGGCCGATGTGTTAATAAAAAAAAAATAATAAATATATATATATATATATATATATATATATATATATATATATATATATATATATATGTCGTGCCGAAAAAGTAAAACTTGCGATTTTGGCTTAAATAGTAACGCTCTATTTTCCGAATAAAGCAAGTGAAAATTTGTGTATGCAATAATTTCGCAAAATTCATTCTGAACCTAACGAAAAAAAATATATTTCATTGTGTTTATTAAATTATTGTAAACTTATCTAAAATATATAGTTGGATTAAGCTAAATTAAATTGAGTTTGTTATAATAAGGTTAGATAAGTTTTCTTAGGCTTTTTTGGTACAAAATTATTAAATTTTACACTAACATAAATGAAAAAAGTATATATTTAAACGTATAAGAGAAAATTTTAGAAAGGACGTAATTTTAAATGAGTTCTTGCTAATTGACCAGTTTTACTTATTCGGCACAACATACATATATACATATATAGATATATAGATTTTAACCATCCAATTGATTTTCAAAATGCTGTGAAGGTTGTATCAAGCAAGTCCATGGTTGAGAGAAATATAATAGAATCATGTTTCATTAAAAGCAGTTTTGAAAATAATATGAATATTTCTTTTGGTTTATATAAATTGGATTCATTTATAATTAATAAAATTTGGGAAGAATTTAATAATAAATTGGACTAATCTTAATTCTTGGGAAGAGTTTCAGGTCCTTTCTTATGTTCCTCTTCACAGAGTCGTGCGATGTTACGCTACTGTGAGGTGTAGTCTTTGTTAGTGTGATGTGACTGTGAGGTGTAGTCTCGCCCTTATATAAGCCCTTCTTGTCATGTTTCCTGTTATAGTTCCTTGATAATGTAAGTAGTCACGAAAGCGCTTGGAATTCTTCTATTTTTTCATAGTGGTTTTCTTGCATATTTTGATATCACCTGTTTACTGTGATCTTTTTTGCATATATATATATATATATATATATATATATATATATATATATATATATATATATATATATATATAATATTTCCTCTCCTATAGAATATCTCCAGACTAGTTTTAATTCTAATTTTTTTCCTATTCTCAAACCATGTAAAATTTAATAAATGCTATACACACGTGAGAGCATAAGCAAGCAAGCGCGCACGCGGGCACAGACGCACGCACGCGCGCGCACACCGCTGTCTTTTCTCAACTCACTAATTTATGCAAATATCAGAGTAATTCTTTCGGGACAAATTTCTACAAATGCACAACATTTTATGTTTAATATATTGTCATTAATACCGCTTTAGTCTCTTATTATTCACATCCGCATTATTATTATTATATTAAAACCACTTTTTCATATAATTCCTCCACGTTTTTTCTTTGTATCACACACAGCTCTATGATCACCTGATGATTAAACTGTCTCGCTGCAACAGTTAAACACTGTTTCATACACTCGTAATGTATAATACATTACCAACTACAAGAAAAAGAAGGTAATAAATGAGAACTTTCGTGCTCACGTTAGTGTTTCATAAAAGGGTAAACGAAAGATCTAGCAATTGTTCGTTTTTTTTTTTTTTTTTGCGTGTGTGTGTGTGTAGCACACAAGTGAGGTGTGGTTTTGCTCGCGTCCTCTACCTAGCACCCACATGTGTGTGTATGCAGGTGTGGTGTGGCTTGCGTCCCCTACCTAGCACCCACATGTGTGTGTATGCAAGTGTGGTGTGGCTTGCGTCCTCTACCTAGCACCCACATGTGTGTATGCAGGTGTGGTGTAGTTTTGCTCGCGTCCTCTACCTAGCACCCACATATGCGTGTATGCAGGTGTGGTGTAGTGAGGCTGGCGTCCTCTACCTAGCACCCACATGTGTGTGTATGCAGGTGTGGTGTAGTGAGGCTGGCGTCCTCTTCCTAGCACCCACATATGCGTGTATGCAGGTGTGGTGTAGTGAGGCTGGCGTCCTCTACATAGTTCCCACACAAGGAATGTTGCCATTCATTAACAAGGTAAACAAGATAGAAGCAGCACGCCCCTGCAGCCACCCCACCCTCCCTCCCTCTCTCCTCTCCACAAGTTTTGACTTAGGTCAACACCACTCCCATACCAGTACCCCAATGTCAGTACGTCCATACCAACATTTCCATACCACTACTCCCATACTACTACCACACCAGCAATCCCATACCAATACTTACATAGCGGCACCCCCATCCCAGCAAGAACATAGTAGCAATCCACAAACCTTCAGATTTTTCCGGGTATTGACAAACCTCGGTTCGAAACACAGAAAAAGCCTGCTTATTACGCTACGAGAATTCAAAGACAATGCATGGGGACAAGACATAGAGCTTGCTCTTCGTTGTACCACTGTTGGATGCTTCCTATAAAAATGGCAGCTGGATGGTAGTTCATGGCTTCTGCAAGTTTCCAACAGTCAGTGTGTGGCGGGATGGAAAGTATCTTACGAGGTTGGGACGGCTCAGTGATTTTATAATAAATAAATATATAAATAAATAAATATATATATATATATATATATATATATATTTAGGGAGGTACCGCCTCTAGAACTTTACTGGGGACCCTCATCCTCAGAGAAGACAGTAAACGTACCTCTGGGAAAACTCGAGGTTCTCCCCGGAGCTGTTTGAATATTTTCTTCTTTTACCACTCCCTATATATATTATATGAGTGCTTTATTAATAGACAGAATACATTGACAGAAAACACAAACATGAATATGAATACATTGGTACAATATATCAAAGATTATGAATCTCCTCCAGTTCCTCCGAAGCCGGACGCGAGCCCAGTATGCAGCATGCATTTCCCATTTGGAAATGACAATGTGCACTGCTGCTTGAAATATATATTCACGATTAGTGAATATATGAATGGCATAATGTTATTAACTATAAAGAATTAATAGACAAAATGCTTCACATCTTAAATTATTAAATAAGATTTGAGTGTATTCACAATGTCCTGATGACCATATTTAATAAACAGAAAATAAAGAGGATAACTGCCTTATAAAACTGATAATGTCAGTTATTGGTACTTTCAATTATAAACTTTCTAAACTTCTTCGTATATAAGAAGCTGTGACAACTAATGAATACGGTTAAACATTTATTTACACTTGTCAAAAAAAATCGATTTGAACTATGATTCAACGAGAGAAGTTGAATGATAGCTCTAGGCCTTTCGTATTGCAATCAACACATCATCAGGAGCTTCCAATGTTGCAGAAAAGAGGAGGAGGTCCAAGCAAATACTATTACAGGGAACGCCTTTTCCAGAGTGAGTTGAACTATGATAATTGTGTACTAGCCAGTTTTGATGTTAAGTCTCTGTTTACAAATATACCATTAACAGAGATGATGCATATATGTATAGATGCTCTGTTTAAAGATAATGATCGTGTTCAAACTTATAATAAACAGCTTCAAGAATTGTTATCGCTGGCAGGAACAAATTGTTATTTTGCAAGATGGAGGGATGGGGTTGCAATGAGGAATCCTCTCGGACCTACTTTGGCCAATGCTTTCCTTGTTCATTATGATAGCGAATGGCTGAATAAGTGTTCAGCTGAATTTAAACCGTAGTAATATCGACGTTTTACTGACAGTACCTTTGTTTGTAACACATCGGCCGTCTCCCACCAAGGCAAGGCGGCCCGAAAAAGAAAAACTTTCATCATCATTCACTCCATTACTGACTTGCCAGAGGCGCGCTTACACTACAGTTATAAAACTGCAACATTAACACCCCTCATCAGAGTGCAGACACTGTACTTCCCATCTCCAGGACTCAAGTCCGGCCTGCCGGTTTACCTGACTTCCTTCATAAATGTTACCTTGCTCACACTCCAACCATTTGTCTCCATTCGCTCCTATCTAACAAGCTCACGCATGCTTGCTGGAAGTCCAAGCCCCTTGCACACAAAACCTCCTTTACCCCCTCCCTCCAACCTTTCCTAGGCCGACCTCTACCCCGCCTTCCCTCCACTACAGATTTATACACTCTCGAAGTCGTTCTATTTTGTTCCACCCTCTACATGTCCGAACCACCTCAACAACCCCTCCTCTAATACATAAATCAAATGGCTATGTGCCATTATTTTTACAATATCTAAATTTAAAACACTCTAATATTAAAGTTACATTTGAAATAGAGACAAGCGGAACATTCACTTTCCTTGACATTATTGTGAGTCATAGTGATAACAGTTTTAGCACTTCAGTGTATCGTAAACCAACATTTACTGACTTGACTACAAAATTTTCTTCCATAGCCGTTGCTTATTTTCCAGTTTTAATAAACAAAAGTTAAACAAATTTGTTACAAGAATTCTAACCCCAGCTGCCTCATCTCTATTCCTTTCCACTATCGCAAGCTCTTGAAAAAGTGTGGGATGTAACGCGAAAGTCCTAGAGCTGTCATTCAACTTCTGGTTATTTTGCGCATACACACACACACACACACACACACATATATATATATATATATATATATGTTACGTCAGAGGGTTGTGTAATGAGGGGAGGAGGAGAAGGCAGTATTCCTATTTTGAAATACACGCAGCTCTCCGCTTGTTATATCGAATCTTGACGAGTGGCCCAGGCTGAAATGACGCTGAGTCAACACATTCACTCCTAACGAAGACAAGATACGGCCGCCATCACTCTGAGAAGGGAGCCCAGACGCGGCGTATCGCCACTGACTGATAAGTTACTTTCCTCTCAACCTTCTGACTGTATTTATGGTGCGAGAAGAAACCTTAATAAATTCACGTATTGTGAAATACTTAGGTATCAAATACTATATCTGTATTACATACAAATACTGCAATTAAAAATAACAGAAAGGAAACATCAAAGGGCTCTCGTGTGTGTAAATACACATCTTCAGATGAACGTATTTGAACGTATGAACCCACGAAAACGATTAGGTATTTCCAGTCTGTCTTTTTTTACTTTGATGTTCTTCTGTTATTGCAATTACACATTGTTATTTCTTGTTATAGCCTTTTTAATTTTTCGGAATGCAATAATGCAAATCATTAATATTTATATGAGGAAGAGCTCAACCCGTGGGGGACATATAGATAATAATCATCGCACGGCTTAATAAAAGACACAAGAGCCGGTACTACAGTGCTACTCACTGCGTGCGGCTAGAGCCAACAGCTTAGTTGATCAGACCATCAACCACAAGGCTTGCTCTTGGACCGGGTCTGGTGGGGGTGGGGGCGTTAATCCCGTGGAATTGTCTCGAGGTTATCTTCAGGTTCAGCCTTGTGTTAAGAGAGATGTATGCAACGTTAGATAACTTTATTACTAAGTTTCTCGCCACCAGGGGCTTTATCAGATGCTAAACACGTTGGGGTTACACAGCATCTTCGTACTGGGCATAAATTAATTTCACTAAAAGCACTTCGCTAATATCAAGACTCTTTCCCTCCTTCAAGGGATTTGAATCAAGAGATGTTCACCAGAATCAAGCTACCTCTCTTTGAAAGGTAGACATGGTGATGCCTGCTCCATCAGTACAAGCAGGCATCATGCCTGGTATTGTTTACTACGTCCATATAATCAGGCATCATATCCACTGCTTCTTACCACGTCAGTATTAGACAACTCTTTAAAAAAAATGCAGTGTAACAGTGTGTTAGCCTCTCACGCATATGGTGTGCTGAGAGTCCCTAAAGTCTCGGAGACGTTGCCATCCTTCTGTGATTTGTTGACTTTACAGATAAGTTAGAAGGGTAACAAAAACAATCAGGGGCAAGTATTCAGTCTCTTCCCAATTACCCATTCCCCTACACTCACCACACCTTCAGTCACTACACTTCCACTACGATCACATGCTCACGACAAAACATCCATCTCACGTTCACAATACACCCACCTCACGTTCACGGCTATAAACACTCTTTGCCTCTGCCCACCTCCATATCCACGACAACACGCATCCTTGGCCAATTAACATGTTTTTTTTCTGACTTTCTGACTTTCGTCACTAATTGGGTTGATCTGCAGCAGTGGCATAAATAACATCTAATGACATCCATGAAAGGCTCATTGTCTACACCCGCGCTGAGAACACACAGCTTACAGTGAACACTAGAAAGCCTGATGCAACTATTGGGACTGGTGTGAGGAGGAATGAAGACTCAAGTGTTCAACGATGAAGTGGATATCGTTAAAGGGTGTGACGGGAGCCCTGCATGCACTGAAAGTCAACATACTGAGCCTTCCCAGCAAGAAAGCCAAGTAGCTAACAGATTTACAGTACCTTTACTGCACATGTAAGTTCCATCAAACACGTTTACTACTTGGAACGGCTAGAAGCACTTGACTTGTACTCACTAGAGCACAGGCGAGAGAGATACATCATAATCTACACTGGAAGATCCTGGAGGGACTGGTCCCTAATCTGCACACAGAAATCCCTCCCTACGAAAGCAAAAGACTTGGCAGACAATGAAACGTACCCCCCAGTGAAAAGTAGGGGCGTCATTGGTACACTAAGAGAAAGCACAATAAGTGTCCAGGGCCCAAGACTGTTCAACAGCCTACAACCAGCCATAAGGGGAATTACCAATAGGCCCTATTCACCTCGTCAATTCCTCTCAGTATTTTATATGTTGTTATCATATACCCAACCCTATCCTTGCAAACCTTTGCACTTTTTCTAGTTTCGTGACGTGTTTGACCAGGGGTGGGTTCTATACTGGTGCTGCATGCTCCAATATGGGCCTGACGTGCACGGTCTTCAAGAAGGAGCTGGACAGATACCTAAAGTCAGTGCTGGATCAGCCGGGCTGTGGTTCGTAAGTTGGACTACGTGCGGCCAGCAGTAACAGCCTCGTTGATCAGGCCCTGATCCAACAGGAGGCCTGGTCATGGACCGGGCCGCGGGGACGTTGATCCCCGGAATGCCCTCCACGTAGACTCCAGGT
This sequence comes from Cherax destructor, assembly GCA_009830355.1. Taxonomy (NCBI): domain Eukaryota; kingdom Metazoa; phylum Arthropoda; class Malacostraca; order Decapoda; family Parastacidae; genus Cherax; species Cherax destructor. The sequence continues at coordinate 306,002 of WNWK01000396.1, forward strand.
AGTGGCTGCAGAGAGTTGTAAGACACATGGTAGCTCACACCTAGAGCGCGTAACGTTCTCTTGAACCACAAAGCTGTCTGATAGGGACAAAAAACTCAAGCCTTCCTTTTGTGCAAGCCACTGATCTTCCTTTCACAGAGAAGATCATTGAAGATATAGGATGAAAATTGGAAATCTGTAATATACAGATTTCGTATCATAACCTTCTGGTATGACTAAATAGAATTAAGTGCTGTAATATATTAATCACAATCAAATTAGACATTAAATTAACAAACGTGTATTCACGTCCTGCCTTAACAAACTGTCAATCATTGTCTTGTGTATCGGACAATACTCGTATATATAATGGTATAGTTTCCAATAGTGTATTAGTAAATAATAATATATTATATGTTCATATTTACAATCGGTTATTTATGATTTTATTCCATAACAAAGAAATGTGTCTTTATACACACATCTTCAGAGGAGTTTAATCCTTTGAAGGTGTGCTTAATCTCACGAAAGCGATCATGCATTTTTGATATGTGAATTACTTAACCGGCATATGCACGAGTAACAAATCTCATAACAGCAATCAGGAACTTGAACAAAGAATCCTTCAGACCTTCAGACACGACATATGTTAGGAAATCACTGAATATGCAGCTGAGACATAGAGCCCATACCTAGTTAGCAACGTGCAGACGCTCGAAGAGGCCAAAAAGTTGCAATGCAGTCAGACCAGAGCCAGAACTGAGAGGAATGCCCTATGAGGAAGTCGAAGGAACTGAACCTGATGATCTTAGCGGGAAGATGGGTTTGGAGGAAACATGATTGTGATATACAAAATCTTAAGAGTAATTTATAAGGGAGATAGGGACAGACAACTATGTGAGCTAGGGATAACGGGACACGGGTACAAGCTGAAGACAGGGATGAGCCATAGAGATGTAAAAAAGTGTTTTTTTTTAGTCTTAGGCTGATCTAGATGAGGACGTCTTAGAAGCAAACTCAATGCACAGCTTTACGAGTAGATATGATAAGACCCAAGAAGTCAGAAATCAGTGATGCTAGCCAAAGAAATCTGAGAAGCGAGGCCAGGAGGCCTGTCGCTACCCCCGTAAACACAACTCTCTGGATACACTCACCAAGATGTCTGTATCACAGGCGCAAAGATTAAGGTATACGGTGTATAGACAAAAGAACTTAATCTCTATTGTAACGATGAAAGTATGCTTTGGTAGCTTGTGTCCTTGTTAACCTTTGTGTTGTTGAAAGGACACACACCAAACAAAGTACCGTGTCAACATCGATTTTTACGTTCTATATGACGTTTAAAAAATTAACGTCATTGACAACACTGCCGCAGTAATTGCAATGTTATAAACATTACGTTAAGAAACATAAACCCTGAGAGGTAACTTATTAAACTTTTGATATGCTCGTTCGACAGCAGCGAGTGACAAACTAACTTGAGCTCTATCAACCCTGGCCAGAGAAGTATATCTATGCCAGAGGTCCCACTTAGCCGGTCCACCAGAATTAGCTATTGCCTCAACTGATCCTCCAGCAGTTTTGATTAGGCTTTTATTGCAATTTTGCATTGCCTTATAGGCGCTGAAACGTCCAACCTGTAAAGGATTGTGGATTTCATTGTCATGCGACTTGATTCGCCATGAATCCAATAATGTGACTCACGAAGAGTTTTTCTCCAAGCTTAATTGTGACGATTAATGATGCATACAAGCTTTAAATGGACATTTGGATGATTAGGGAAAGATTTTAATGGAGAATGATCGGAGACGAGTTAAAAATCAGTACTAAGTCAGTCGTTTCAAAGGCTTTGACATGCAAAGCCGATTCTGCACCTTAATTATTACTTATGAATAATCAATGATCTAGCCAATACATTAACTCGTACAAAATGCGTTCCCTTTGTCCTTCAAAATTGTGTGTGTGTGCTTAACTCTTATTGGAAGTTTGAAATAGCCATTAAGCGAATTTAGCAGGCTAGTGGGGCGGTGCCAGGATGCAGAGTGGCTCGTTAGTGCTATTGTTGCTAGTTTCTAGCGCTATTGACGGATCTTAGCACTACTGCTGCTGTTCAGCACTACAGCTGCTGTTTCTCAACTTTACTGCTGCTTTTACTCATCAGTACTGGTGTTGTTCAACTCCATGGTGTTAATTCAATTTTACTGCTCCTGCTACTGTACCTACTACTGATGATATTATTGCTGGTGAAGGTGGTGGTGGTTGTGGTGATGCTGTTGTTGGTGGTGGTGGTTGTGGTGATGTTATTGTTGGTGGTGATGCTGTTGTTGGTGGTGATTGTGATGCTGTTGGTGATAGTGGTTGTGATGCTGTTGGTGATAGTGGTTGTGATGCTGTTGTTGGTGGTGGTTGTGGTGCTGGAGTTGTTGATATAAAACAATGTCGACACATCTTCATTCGGTGTAGACACATCAAACACATGGTGTACACACATACACATACGGTGTACACAAACCCCACACGCGGTGTACACATTCACACACTTGTGTAAAGACACACGGCGTACACACATCCACATACGGTGTAGACATCTACACATGGTGTAAACAAACCCATACACAGTGTACACACATCCACAGTGTACACACATCCACACAGTGTACACACATCCACACAGTGTACACACATCCACACAGTGTATACACATCCACACAGTGTACACACATCCACACAGTGTACACACATCCACACACAGTGCAGACACACCCACACTCAGTGCAGACACACCCACACTCAGTGTACACACACCCACACTCAGTGTACATACACCCACACTCAGTGTACACACACCCACACTCAGTGTACACACACCCACACTCAGTGTACACACACCCACACTCAGTGTACACACACCCACACTCAGTGTACACACACCCACACTCAGTGTACACACACCCACACTCAGTGTACACACACCCACATATAAAAGCTACGTTTGACGGAGCCAATACACACTACATCTCAACCTCTTCCCGCAGCTCCTGGAGAAAGTAAAGAAACCAGATTTGATCCAAGGAAGAGGAGGGTACATCCAATTCCACCTACTTATCGATTAAGTTCCATCACTTTATTTACAATAATTATATTTTTAATAAAATATAATTATATTGAGTGAATATAGAATTAATTTAATGGGTGTATATAATATAATAATTTATAATGATTACCTATACCGTTATCTATAATCAATATGGCGTCAGTTACCGTCCAGGTATAATCATTCACCAATAATTGCTATAATTAAAATCATTATTTAAAATCGTTAATAAGGAAGGTTGGCTTTATGACAATTCTTAAGTGCATCAGTGTCAAAAAAGAAAGTGTTTCAGTACCACATATGCATGTTTCAGTGCCACACCTAAGTGTTTCAGTGCCACACCTAAGTGTTTCAGTGCCACACCTAAGTGTCTCAGTGCCACAGCTAAGTGTTTCAGTGCCACAGCTAAGTGTTTCAGTGCCACACCTAAGTGTTTCACTGCCACACCTAAGTGTTTCACTGCCACACCTAAGCATTTCAGTGCCACATCTTTATTTCAATGCTACTCCTAAGTGCTACATTTAAGTGTTTCAGGGCCACGCCTAAGTGTTTCAGTTTCAGTGTTAAAAAAAGTGCATCAGTTTCACGTATATGATTCAGCAACATTCTCAAGTGCTTTACATTACAAGAATACGAAAGGCGTCATTGTCGAGATGTCCTGAAACTGAAGGATTTCGAAACCACGAAATCGCGCGCGCGCGCATACACATACACACAGTAATTTCTTTGAAAAATATTAATTTTTAAGACATTGTTGAGAAGGGCGCCGTAGTAAAGTCTGCAGTGTAAGTGGCTTATAAAGAAGTGGTAATGAATGCAATACACATATGAAGAAAAAAGTAAATAATTATGTATACAAGCTACGAAATATATACCAGGAGCAGTGCGCTACGCACTGGCCAGAGGTTCTAACCCCAACCGTCCCGTGGTCTGTTTAGTCTATAAAGGATTTACATGATTTTTGACCATCTGATAATTCTGATAAGGTACGAGGAACGTGAAGCGTAAAGAGAATGTTAATAGTTAATAATTAGGAATAGAAAGTGAAATAAAATGATAGTAAGAGGTATGAGAGGTAGGAAGGCTAGCTAATGTGAGAGAAAGTGATGACAAGGAAGGTGAATATGAGAGGTTAAACGAATGGTAAACGAGCAGAAAAAAAAGAATAAACGAATGGGCGGCGAATCATTATGAGCACGTTTTGCAGAAAATAAGAAACTAGGGATAAATTAGGTAAGAAATGAAGGGAAGTATATGAGCCTGCTTGTTGAAGAGTGAAATTGCAACGCTGCTAGATGCTCTTGATATTATTACCTTTACCGTTATATCTGATATACTTTTGAGGAGTTCAGAGTTTTTTTTTCCTACTCCCGGAGCCCGGTCATTGGCCAGGCTCGTCTGGTGCTTGCCTGGTCAACCAGGCTGTTGCTGTTGGTGGCCTGCAGCCCTACACATCTTTCAGCTTGCTGGATCCTTGCCCCAGCCAGACACTGTCATCATGAACCTTGATACGAGACAAAAGACTTATCAGCATTGTATTGTTTACCAGTTATTTGAGCGGTAAACAAAGAGAAATTTAAATCGACAATCAACTTTAATGCTACAAAACAGTTTATACAGGGTTTAAAACTTACTAAATTTCATTACTCTCACTAAGCGCTACAGCGTTACAGGCGTGCGGCCGGCAGTAACAGCCTGGTTGATCAGACCCTGATCCACCATGAGGCCTGGTCTCAGACCGAGCCGCGGGGGCGTTGACCCCCGAAACCCTCTCCAGGTAAGCTCATTTCATTCCCGAAACAAGAATTAAGCGTGTAACTTTGGTTTTCAGTTTAATGTCATAACCACAGGATCAGAGTACAATATAAATATTATACTGCATCGCCATACTGCCCACTCAGCTCAAACTCGAAATGAGTATTACCTGGTTTTAATTACATTAACTCAATGAAATGTGCAATGACCCAACTGAATTGAAATTGTGTTCAGAAATCTTTATCACTAATCGTAACGCAATAATAAAAGCTAAAAAACATCATTGGAAGGTAATATCAACGGTAATTCTATCACGTTTTTTTTACCACAGCTTTATACCAGCTTAGCATTACTAGCCATAAGCAAGTTAACAAGTTAATAATTTTTTTTTTTTCACTTAGAATATGAACATGCACGCACACACACCGCAGGGTTCATATATAGCTTCAAGCAGAGGTACGATAAGGATTTCGAAGCCAGGAGAGTGTGACCACAGTAGCGACCAGTGAAGGGGCGGAGCCAGGAGCTGAGACTCGACCCCTGAAACTATGTATAGGTAAGTACACCTATACTTAGGGTAAAGGAAGACCGCAATCGTAGTACAAGCTAGGGAAGCAAAGACTGCAAACCTCACTCAATATATCGGAGTGAGCATTGTGTCGAGCATATCTCCTTAGGCGCACTTCAACCGAATAACTACCGCTGCAAACTAGCTTTTGGCAAATCATAGATTAGGTTTCAGGAAACTAAGCAAGGAGTCATTCACGACACTATACGCAACTTATGTCTGTCCCATATTGGAGTACGCAGCGGTACCATTAATCCAAACCTGATCAGGGAGACATCCGGAGGCGGATGCATGGAGTCCTGGACTCATGAACCTGGCAAAGGATGGAGGCTGGAAGCCAGAAGTGAGGTTACTGAGAGAGGCGAGGATGACCTTAGGGAAGTGAAGAAGGGGGCCCACGGATGGAATGCTGGATACATGAACCTGGGGAATGCGAGGATACTGGTTCTTGAGGCAGACTGGGAAAATGGGGCAGGGAGAATATCTGAGGGGACACAGATGAACTCCTGGACACGTGGACCTGGGGGAAAGCATCAAAAATACAATAAGGGTGGGTGGGTGTACCTTAAAGGCCATTGGTTCACTGGCCTTCACGTGGCAGCGTCTGGAGACTCAGAGATAACTCCAAGGCCGACAGTGTTCGAATGTGAAGACATATGTTATGATGTCTGACAGTCGCATTCACTTCCACCTTTACCGGTGGAAGTAAGAAAAACGAATAATATGTTCATTTTCTTTGGGATAGATGTGTTTGGTATCGTAGTACTATTGCTTCTCCCACTGCAGTCTTGTATGAAAGTTTTAGCGAAAGATTGCAGTGAGGAAATAGACGACTAGAAAGTGTTGCAGAGCTCAGACGATTTCCCACTGGTTGCCAGTTGTTGCATGTGTGTATTTCCTCATCTAGTAAGAATTATTGTAATGATACTTGTTTGATCCAAAAGACATTTCCTTCAAACTACTTGTCACCTCGATGATTATTTCCCGTCCACCTATGGTATGAGTTCAATTGATGCACCTGAGATTGAGGAGGGCTAAAACACGGGTTCGATCCCCCGGCTAGTCGCAATGTTGTTATTAATTAATATATATTATAGTCTTATAGCACCTGGGCAGTTGAGGTAATCAGCAATGATGTAATGAAAGTATAGGTAGTTCTATTTCCTTGGATAATGTGATTATGCCTCCACCCCCCACCCTCGAAGAGTGGGAACTCATAAATTTTGGATGAGATGACCGAAAGTCAACTCTCTAGCAGGGCAAAATATCTAATCCAACTCCTTTCGCTCTCCACCTGAGGTCCTCTTCAGATCATCTGCTGAAGAGGACCTCAATTGGAGGCCAAAATACGTGAGCATTCACATGAGTATTTTCAATCTTGAACTGAATAAGCGTTTGACCGAGGGTAACCTGTCCACAGAAATTGATGACTCCCCACCCCATCAACCAACCATCATTTTTCACACATCCAGGCAATTTTTCCCCCGTCAACGCTTACTGATGAGACACCCGTGCAATCATTCACCCAAAGCCACCCATACCCGTCCAGCCACCCCTTCACCTGTCTACCACTACACACCACCCGTCCTAGCCACCCCTTCACCTGTCTACCACTACACACCACCCGTCCTAGCCACCCCTTCACCTGTCTACCACTACACACCCCCCGTCCTAACCACCCCTTCACCTGTCTACCACTACACACCACCCGTCCTAACCACCCCTTCACCTGTCTACCACTACACACCACCCGTCCTAGCCACCCCTTCACCTGTCTACCACTACACACCACCCGTCCTAGCCACCCCTTCACCTGTCTACCACTACACACCACCCGTCCTAGCCACCCCTTCACCTGTTTATTCAAGACTTCGACTCAATAAAATTAACACTGTCATCAAAAACTACAACTAACATTAATGTTTAATAGTCATGTTAGTTTATTCCTAAATTTAAACAATGTTAATACATTAGGAATATAAGTTTTAACCATACAACCACAGTGATAAGTCAATATTTAACCCAAACAATAGTAAAGACAAATCTCTTTTAGTAAAGAATGAATTACCTTAATTGAAGAAAAGCAAGCATTTATTGTGGCAACGTTTCGCTCTTTGTAGAGCTTCTTCAAGTCAATGACTTGATGAAGCGACACGCTGCTATAACAAAAGCTTCCTCTTCTCCTGGGTCTTTTTTTCAATGCCGTCGGCAGTAGACTTTTGTTGTCATCGTATTATCTTTATCTCACTTTAAGAACAGCAGCAGAGGAAGGGAGAAAATCAATGGTGGCACAGTTCATGTTACCCAGGTAGCAGCATCCGCCCCTCTCCCTTCCTCAGACCAATTATCACCAATGTCAGTCAACCTAAACAAAGTCCACATCAGCAAACAACAGATACGAGCCAGTGAACACCGGATACATGACTGAGTATATTCCTGATACTTGACAGTGTGAGTTAGTTAAGTGACTGAATATACCGGCTGAATGACAGAATATACCAGATGAATATCAGTAAACCAAATGCAGAGATAAATTGATGGTGTATACCAGATACAGGTCATTATGCGCCGGACACAAGACAGTGTATACCGATAGGAAAATGTATACCGGATACATGACAGTATATTCCGGATACAAGCCACTATGTACCAGATAAGCGACTGTACACTGAATGCATTACAGTGAACACTAGATAAACAAGTGTACATACACTACATAGGTAGTGTATGTATTAGCAGTCTCCCAGACGAACTTATGGCCAGCGGAAGGCCTCGGTCAGATGAGCAAAAGCACCAACGGCGGGTCATCATCTAAGACCTGCGTCAGGAAACACTTGTCATGTTTCCTGACGAACCTTACCTAACCTTATCGTTATGCTAACAGGAATGCTGCTTCCATTATAATACAAAATGCACCAACAAGTGAGAAATCCTCGAGTTAGCTGTTATTGCTTCATGACTCAATTTCAGCTTGCCACAGGTACAGTTAAAGACTGATGTTAATAACTTCCCATGGTTATTAACACCTTACTTTGGGCCTCCACCAGATCTGGTTGCCGGACCTTACTTATGTGACTTATACCCGGTGTCCAGTGCGTAAATTCCGAATCTTTTGAGCGTTCAGTGTTCAGAGTAGTTTAATGAGACCAGCACTGGTAAGCCATAGGGAATGCCACAGGGTCATGTAATATCCCAGTTTCACATTTTCTTAAGGCACCTTGTCGCACCTTGTCGCACCTCCGTCATAGTGCCAGCACTAATGAAAGAGTCATCCTTTGAAAAGACTTACCTCAGGGTTCTTCTCCTGGACACACATTTCTTAGTTTGGTGATGGGGGCTTCAGTTTTATGCCGTGATATAGAGAACTTCTCTTAAACTCTTTTCACATGGGCTCACTTGTACCAGCAAGACTTCTGAAGTGATTCTCTGAGTCATAATGTACAGATCACCCTTTCAACTGTTTCACATTTATACCCAAATGGTTTCTCACTTTACTACACAGAGCAGCTCACCTCTCATCTTGTTACACATTTCTGTATATTATGTCATGTCACGCTACTCCTTGTATCGATCTGATAAAGCTCTTCTTAGAGCGAAACGTAGTGTTAGCAAAAGTTTGCTCTACTCTGTGTCTTTGTATTGCCATACGTATATATTCTATTTTTTTGTGGTGTTGACTAAACACATACGTTATCTGTAGGTTACCTGCAGTCGCTCCCAGAGGTCACCGCCTCCGCGACCCGGTCCCAGACAAGGCCTCCTGGTTGTTGGCCTGATCGATCAGGCTGTTGGTATCCCGCAACCCAACGTATGCACCAATACCCGGCTGATCAGGAACTGATTTGAGGAGTTTTGGCGAGTTCCTCTTGAAAATAGTCATAGGTCAGTTGGCAATCCTTCTTATGCATCAAGACAGAGTGCTGAAGAGTCGTTGTTCCTTGACACTTATTGAATTCTCCCTCTCAGTGTATTTATCGATTCCTGCTTTTCATCGGAGGTATCCTGCGCTGTCTGTCAAGCCTCTTGTGCTTATATGTAGTTATTTCGGTGTGCAGGTTTGGGACCAAACCCTCCAGGTTATTCCAGGTATAGATTATCAGGTACAGTCTCGCCTACGTTCTAAAGAGTACAGTTTAATGACTATTGGATCATTAAGGCTTCATGTAACCTGTACACCACCAGTCTCCAATTTTAATCATTCCTAGTCAGGATAAAAGTAAGCTTTAAATATACTTGTACGGTGGTAAACACCCCTTGTATGCAAATTTCTGGTTTCAATGCATATACCGCTCTCACTGCATGAACCTTTTCTTCGTTACAATATACTAGAAATGAAAATATTCAGGCAACCATAATTTTCAGGCAACCATAATTTTCAGGCAACCAATTAGAGGTACCCCTTCGGGGATACCTAATTGCACAGTATAATGACGCGCTACGGAGGAAATATAGCATTAAAAAGGGGTACGAGTATTCTGCTTATATGAAAGTCTCATAACTTGAAACTCCATCTCTCCGTTCAATAAAAAAGGAAATAAAACCGTTCTAAACTTCGACGTCATCGTGGCACCCCTCCAACTCTTCAGCAAATGGAAAAATTAACAATTACCTTTTTTTACCGTAATTTCAATCCTAGCTGCAGATGCTATCACTCATAGCGTGGAGTCGTTTCTTTAGACTCCAGAAACGGTTGATATTCATGAAAGTTACGCGTAAATCTTGCAACTCTCTCTCTCCCGAAGGGTATTTCTTGTCTCGACCCTCTAAATCTACATAAGAAATTCGATTGACTCCAGCTTAAAATTCCATTTGATCAGCGTTAAGATTGTGCAGTTCCGCTGCTGAAGCAAAGTGAAATATTAACGATACGCGTTGCAAAATCCACATTCATCACTGCCGTGCCTTGTTGTCATCCAGTTTAAGGCGTCGTTGCCAACGCCGGTGTGTCAGCCAGCAACTCTTGATGTATTCCTTCATGTTTCTTGCCCATCAACACCGCCAGTGCAACAAGACGCCAGATGTTATCACGGTGCAGAGAAACATGCAGATAGTGTTAATACATGAACACAAGAGGAAATACGTGTTAGCAGGGAAGGGGGTCGATCCTAGTGGAACTGTTAGTAACACTGAGTCGAGTAGCCTTAGGGCAATTTGTCGCCACGGGAGGAAGCGATTTTATGGGCGAGCATCTGCACGCGTGCCGCTTCTGAAATATTTTTCCTCGCCACCACCTTCAAAAATTACTATTAAAACTGTTAGTAAATATATCTTACTTACACGTTGGGAAACAAGTGAAATCAAACGAGAAATATTGGAAAGATGTCCGGGAAGAGACGGTGGGGTGGCACTTCCTGTGTTCGACAGGTGACATTAGCAGGAGGGCAAATCAGGACTCAGCCTTCCAATATGAAAAAAAAATCTGATAAAAATGAAGTCTGGATGCTGCAGTCCCAATGTAAAATGGGTTCACCATCTCCAAGACAGATACAGAACTGAGAATATGAATATATATATATATATATATATATATATATATATATATATATATATATATATATATATATATATATATATATATATATATGGAAGTAAAGAGGAATGTATGAGAGTATAGTTATACCAACGCTCTTATATGGGTGTGAAGCATGGTGATGAATGTTGCAACGAGGAGAAGGCTGGAGGCAGTGGAGATGTCATGTCTGAGGTCAATGTGTGGTGTGAATATAATGCAGAGAATTCGGAGTTTGGAAATTAGGAGGAGGTGGGATTACCAAAACGATTGTCCAGAGAGCTGAGGAGGGTTGTTGAGGTGGTTTGGACATGTAGAGAGAATGGAACGAGACAGATGACTTCTGAGAGTGTATAAATCTGTAGTGGAGGGAAGGCGGGGTAGGGTCGGCCTAGGAAAGGTTGGAGGGAGGGGTAAAGGAAGTTTTGTGTCGAGGGCTTGGACTTCCAGCAAGCATGTGAGACGTATTTGATAGGAGTGAATGGAGGCATATGGTTTTTAATACTTGACGTGCTGTTGGAGTGTGAGCAAAGTAACATTTATGAAGGGATTCAGGAAACCGGCAGGCCGGACTTGAGTTCTGGAGATGGGAAGTACAGTGCCGGCACTCTGAAGGAGGGGTGTTAATGTTGCAGTTTTATAACTGTAGTGTAAAGCACCCTTCTGGCAAGACAGTGATGGAGTGAATGATGATGAAAGTTTTTCTTTTCGGGCCACCCTGCCTTGGTGGAATCGGCCGATGTGTTAAAAAAAAAAAAAAAAAATATATATATATATATATATATATATATATTTTTTCACTATATATAGGGAGGTACCACCTCTAGAACTTTACTGGGGACCCTCATCCTCAGAGAAAAGAATAAACTTGCTTCAGGGAAAACTCAAGGTTCTCCCTGGAGCTGTTTGAATATTGTCTTCTCCTACCACCCTCTATATTCTATATTCTATGTAGACTTTATTAAAAGACAAAATACATTGACAAAAATACAACAGGGAGTAGAACAACATAGATAACATCTCAGAGCTACATCTCGAGTACTTCGTCCAGCTCCCCGTCGGTGGGCCGCGTGCCCAGAATGCTGCAGGCATTTCCCGTCTGGATCGCAGCACTGAGTCTCTGAAAGAGAAAGCTGGCCGCCCTGTGATCCTTGGTTTCTATGATGAGTTTTTCACCCAGCTCTTTGAGAAACTTTAGAGCACACTTGCCCCATGCTCCAAGGGTGTCTGACCCTATTGGGATGAAGTTATAGCAAGGGAAAGGCCTTCATATTTTCGGGTCTTCTGGGTCTCCCTGTGGCTGGCAGCTCCACCCCATTCAGCTTCGGAGTATGGCAAGTAGGTGTCTGCCAATGAGGCGGCACACGTGTATTCCCAGGCAATCTGCTTACTATCTCTTCAGGGTAGCATACAGGCTCCGCCACGACGCTTTTGACTTCTATCACACCCCTGTACTTGGGGTTCCCGTTGAGCTGGGCAACGGGCTGTGGCGAGGCTTCTCTTTATGTGTGACACACGAGACCATGAAGTCCGAATTGATCAGCCGTCGCCCTGCCGCAAATACACCTATGTTCGGTGAGTATGGGGGCGGCTAGGCGAAGTGCAACACCAATCCGAATGGCCTGTGGGTCGAATCGAGTGCCCAGAGAGGAATTGGGAACAGCTAGAAGGAAATCTCCTGAATGCGGTGCCTTCACCGCTAGATGAGCTTTGTCCTTTCCTGAAGCGTTGGTAAGCATTGTGTTGGCGATTTTTTCCATGATCGGTTTGTCCCAGTGGGACTGTTTGTGCTCTTTGGGAGGAGCTGGTCTACTGGAGGAGTCGGTAAGGGTGTCCAACTGTCATATATACCATATGTACTATACTTGTGTAGTATATGTACTAACTGTACTATACTTGTGTAGTATATGTTGTAGTACCAACCATTTATAGTTAGGATCCCTTTGAACCTGTGACGTCACATGCGCTCTCATGTGAGACGCTTCCCCCCGGGCATTGCCCTCACTCCGACGCTAGTGTCATATATACCATATGTACTATACTTGTGTAGTATATGTACTAATTGGTATATATGACACAACCACACGGCTGCTTCAATGAACCTGGGGTCTTGAGCTCCTACCGCACCTCTCAAGCGCTCGGGGACAATCTCCTTGACTAGTCCACTGGAAGCCAAACACGAATACAGAAATGCAGGTAAAGCTACCTGCGTTGCTTTGTGCATCCCTATACCTCCCAGTCGCACTGGGAGGGTTGCCTGATCCCATTGATGATCTGTACGTTTAAAGATATATATATTTTTTTTCATTTATGTTAATATAAAAATTAATGACTTTGTATCAAAAGAACCTTAGAAAACTTACCTAACCTTATTATAACAAGCGTCATTTAATTTAGCCTAACCCAACTAAATATATTTTATACAAGTTTACAATAAAATATATATTTTTTTCGTTAGGTTCAGAATGATTTTTGCGAAATTACTGCATACACAAATTTTCGCTTGTCTTATTCGGCAAGAAGAGCGTTGCTATTTAAGCCAAAATAGCAAGTTTTACCTATTCGGCACGACATATATATATATATATATATATATATATATATATATATATATATATATATATATATATATATATACAGTGGACCCCCGAGTAACGAACAAAATTCATTCCAGAAGGCTGCTCAAGTGCCCTTACCGAACGAATTTACTCCCTTAAGAAATAATGTCAAGTAGGTTAGTCCATTTCAGACCCCCAAAAGTACACTTACAAAAGCACTCACAATATTATACTTACATAATTGTATGATTTCCGGGGTGTTCATAACTCGGGGGTCCACTGTATATATAAAACTGCATGTGCTGTCCTAGCAATGTAGGGCGACTAAAAGATTGATACATATTAACTATAATTTAGTCAATAGAAGTTTTACCAGAAATCAAGGGATCCTTTAAATTGCAGCATCAAAACTCTTCTGAGTGCAGGCAGTGAACTTTCAACGTTCTTGACTCTTGTCAGGCTAACTGGTTTCCCTGAAACCATTCTTGAATGTTGTCTTGCTCGCACTCCAACGGCACAGCAAATTCCCCCCCCAAAACTGTCTCCAATCACTCCTTTTTAACACGCTCACACCGTCTGCTGAATATATAAATATCCTCAGTGAAATTCCAACAATGAAATTGACCAAAGTAATGCTAATCTTCAGAGACGTTATTCTGGTAACGCCAGGCAGTCTCTGAGAGTCTTTCTCTGAAGGAAGGACCATAGGAAAACTGAACCGTGTCCAAAAGAATAGCAAGACAAGGGAAAATCCTCTCAACTGAGCTCAGGATAGAAGGTACAAGGAAAAACCTTAGAAGAAAACTGATTCTAAAATGAACCACGAGATTACCATTCCCTGGAGGAAAGGTTCGGGAGGAAAAAACTGGAGAAAATCACCTTGAGGTTGACAACGGAAAAGAAAAAAAAAGAGACTCCAGACAAAGAGACTCGGGGAAAGTAGATGTAGGGAAAAATTACCCCAGAGAAAAGTTCCCCTAAAAAAGACAACTTCAAGGGAAAGTGACTCACTGGAGATTCTGCCCATGGAGACAATCCCAATGGAATTTACCAGTAAAAAAATATGAAATTTTCCATTCCAAAATGAGGCTCACAAAAGGAAAGATTCCCCAGGGAAAAGGAAGACTGGGCTTGCAGAATCGTAGGGTCCCTAGTGAAAGGGTTATGAGGTAACATACTTAATAAAAAAAAGGGGTCCTGGGGAGAAAGCTGCTTTGGGAGAAAGGCAGATACTTTTGGAGAAAGGAAGGAGCTTTAGGAGAAAGGAAGGAAATTTATGAGAAGGCATTTTAGAAGGGAGACATTTCAGGAGAGAGGCTATTGATTAGAAAGGAAGGTAATTCAGAAGAAAGCAAGGCACTTGAATAATAAAAAGCCCCTTTAAGATAAAGAAAAGTTCTCCGAGGAGAAAGGAAGGATCTTGAGGAGAAAGGACGGACCTTGAGGAGAAAGGACGGACCTTGAGGAGAAAGGAATGTTCCTCGAAAGTGAAAGACGCATGAATCACAGCGACCCGGAGAAGTGAAAGCTCACTAAGAGAGGCACTTTCCTAACCGCAACACCCACACACTCATATACCCATGCAACCTTATTTAAAGCTACCCAAATTCGCCGTCCCAATGGCGCTACCTGGGAGCTTGTTCCACTCGTCTACAACTCTACTGCCAAATCAGTACATCCTTTCTAAATCTAAAAATTTGCTACTTTATTTTTCGAATTTGTACTTATTGTAGATAAAATTAATCATAATGATTTACGAACATTATAAATCAAACAGAAGGAAAAGTCACAATAATCGGCGAGAGGACATAAAGTACCTCATAAATGCTACTTATTTGTGAATTATATTTTATATACTGAAACACTTTTTGCAACTTTTTTCATATTTACCTTCAATAAAATATTCAAATGTTACAAATGTGTATATTTACCTAAGCTAATATGTGCTATGAATACACAGTTACATACTCTCAACATTCTTCGATTTGATATACGAGCATTTTTTATCAAAATAAGCTGAAATTTTTAATTAAAAGATATCAACTAGCTTCCTCTGACAAAAACTCCATGACAATATTATAGGAAGTAAAAAATTATATGAACATTCTTTCTTTCTTTAGTAAGTTAGCTCAAACGACAACAGTTGCACATCAATGGAAACTCTCAAATATCACATCGATCAATTTAAAAATGAAAATAAAGCATTTTGTAGTAATTGTCGTCCAATTAGCTTAACTTGGGTTGTAGGTAAACTACTGGGAGAAAAAAAATATATATACTGAAGATCAAACAGTTCACACTGAGAGGGTCATCAGTTAATTGAAAATTCTCAACGTGACTACGAGAGAAATTGCTCGTGTTTATTAACCCATAGTTATTAATATTTGTTTTAGTTGTTGAACAAGACATGAGTAAATATGATGATGATATTTGTGATAGGATCATTTTTTTGTGTATAACGTAAGGTGGAAGACGTGACTCTTAGATTTTCGAAAATATTTTGACAAGATTCGTAAACAAAAGCTTCTTGTGAGGTGTAGTTGTGATTTTAATTCTGGGTGATCTTGAGGAGTGTGTAACCACGGTGCTTGTGTGATCATGATACGAGTACGTGTAATTACCAACCGTGTGAACTTGTGGTCATGACCCGTTTACGTGTGATTATGACGTGTGTGTGTGTGTGTGTGTGTGTGTGTTAGTTACCATTTTGTCCTAGGCACATGTCGATTAGACACTAGGCCTGTTGTATGTATGTGTGTGTGTGTGTAACGAAACACTTCGAAATGTTTCGGCCCCGCCGGGAAATGAACCCGGGCCCTCCGTGTGTGAAGCAAGAGCGCTAGCCACCATGCCATCGGGGCGTGTGTGTGTGTGTTTGTGATTATGACGCGTGTACGTGATCAGAACATAAGTGTGTAATTATGAGCCGTGTACGAATAATTATTACGTGTAATTTTGACGCGTGTACGTATGACCATGAGCAATGCACGCGTGATCATGACGCCTGGACGAGTGATCATGACGCCTGGACGAGTGATCATGAAGCCTGGACGAGTGATCATGAAGCCTGGACGAGTGATCATGAAGCCTGACGGTGATCATGAGCCTGACGGTGATCATGAGCTGACGCGTGATCATGACGCCTGGACGAGTGATCATGAAGCCTGGACGAGTGATCATGAAGCCTGGACGCGTGATCATGAAGCCTGCACGCGTGATCATGACGCCTGGACGAGTGATCATGACGCCTGGACGAGTGATCATGACGCCTGGACGAGTGATAACCTAGAGTGATGAACAATTGCTTTTACTCCCAAGGAGTGATCGTATTTCCCTTTATTCCAGTCGTAATACAATTACCAAATTTTACCCTGGCCAGGCTCCTCTGATATCTCGTTACACGCGAGAGGCCTTCTCTAAGATCTTTAAGAGGAAAGGGCTGGCGAGAAGCTATTGGTCCAAGGCAATGGGTCCCTCCTCTCCTTGGATCAAATCTGACTACTTCTCATCTTCCTAGGCTCTGTATAACCCCTATTGATTTAGTGCTCGGCAATGGGGTGCAAAGATTGAAAGAGAGCATGGTGCCAGGGCCAACTCGGCGAGATGTCTGAAATGAAGCCTAGTGTGAAGCGAAACCTATTCTGCAGTCAAGCTTATTGTAAAGTGAAGCCTACTCTGAACTGAAGCCTGGTCTAAAGTAAAGCGGTTGTCTTACTGCCAGGTGAGGTAGGCGTTAGTGCTAGGTGAGGTAGGCGTCAGTCAGGTGAAGTAGGCTACAGTGTCAGGTGAGGAAGATTACAGTGACAGGTGAGGAAGGATACAGTGCCAGGTCAGGTAGGTTACAGTGCCAGGTCAGGTAGGTTACAGTGCCAGGTCAGGTAGGTTACAGTGCCAGGTGAGAAAGGTTACAGTGCCAGGTGAGGCAACTAGTAAGAGCTCTCAAGTCATATAAAATGCGTTTAAAATATAAAACCACATTTTAACAAAATTTATTTACCAATATTTTTCCACACGCACTTACATCAAAACATCCTTTGTCGTCAATATATTTATTATCTTGGAAGAACGGAAAAAGCAATGGTCAAATCTGACATTAGCTACAAAAAAAAAAAAAAAGCCTAACTTTTCAGATTAAAAAATTTGCAGTGAACGATAATATAGTAATGTAATTAAGGATTTGCATTCAGGGTGTCCGTTGAGTTATGTAAATGTCTGATGATGCTCAACACTGTGGGGGAGAACCTTGATGTCGGGAGGAGAACCTTGATGTAGAGAACCTTGATGTGGTGAGAACTTGGATGTTGGAAGAACCTTGATGTGGGGAGAACCTTGACGTAAGGAGAATCTTGATGTGGGGAGGAGAACTCTGATGTGGGGAGGAGAACTCTGATGTGAGGAGGAGAACTCTGATGTGAGGAGGAGAACTCTGATGTGAGGAGGAGGAGAACTCTGATGTGAGGAGGAGAGAACTGATGTGGGGAGAAGAAATTAGATGTCAGAAAAAAACCTAATTCCAACTGCAGCTCTGAAAGCTACACTAGCTGCTAACACATTATGTCAGCTCTCAACACTATACAAGATGTTGACAAACGTCAGCTGCTGATGCATCATGACATATCTTAATGTACTTTGCAAGCTGCTGAGTTTCCACAACTAGTTCCTTTGAATTCAGCACTTCCAATGAGTATTCAAGACCATATTTACGCAGGTATATCGTTTCGAATCTCAAGCCCTAACGGGTCATATTGTGTCTAGGGAATTTGAGTTAATCAAGTCTGATCAAAGAATGGGAGGAACAGTTCCACTTCCTTTAAACAAGAACCCTTCATCGGACTCAATACACCTCCTTGATCGGAGACACATTTGTAGTTTCCAACACATAATGCATCAGGCAAAGACCAGCCAGCTGGCAAGAGCTGCAAGGCAGGAGAGTTCAACATATGCGAGGCTCTGTCGAACTGTCAACGTTTTTTTCTTCCTCGTTCATCTTGTCCAACTTTTAACAAGTCTGGAAAATTTTAAACTTAGGGGCCTCGCTCCCCCAAGACACGGTAGTTGTTAAAAGTTCTAATAAGGAAATGTATATTGTGAAAATGTGGATGTGATCCAGCCAGCAGTTCCACCTGGCATTTATTGTCAGAATAGAAGAGCTGGAGGATTGAAGAGATGAGGAAGGGCGTTGCTCTCCCCACATAGCAGGTGAATAGACACCAACCTGCCCGAGGAGTCACTGATGTCCCTTCGAATAAGTGTGGAATCTACGCTTGTTCAACATTTTACACTCTAGCATAGTAGTAATTAACCTATTTACAATTAGAGACCCAAAGTGGACTGCCCAGTATGTGCCCATACCCCCTTCACCAGACTGTCGAAATCATCACCACCACCAGTCCTATTAGGTACCAATATGACTTCAAAAGATGTCCAATAGCTTGGCTGTACTTTACATACGAATAGCAAGGAAAAGAACAGGTGATAGTTTATTCTAATATAACAACTTTTTAAATTGTTCAGAGATCGAGTCCCATACCCTCATAGTTTGGCTCCCATACCCCCAAGGTGTATGGACATCTAGGATATACTACAGTACTTATCTTGATTTTCAAGTGTTTTTAGGATAACATTACTTAGTTATGAAAAAATTTCCTTACAAATTAGAAGACAAGACTAGGCCTCGGAGGTTATAATCCTTAATACCTTAACATTACTAATAAAATATAAAGAGATTAACTCGAGGAGCCTATAGTACTACATATGGGACCGGAGGATCGAGTGTCACAACTCTTCTCATACGTGGTAAACTCTTGCAACACACACACACAAGGGGTAGGGAATACAGCAGACCCCTCACCATGACTAAGATGGAGGAGTAACGGTGAGAGAGGAATGGCAGAGTGGATTGTGGACAAGTGGAGTATCTCAAGGGTCAGTACTTGAACCTATCCTATTCCTGATATGCGTGAAAACTTACTGGAGAAGAATTGGCTAGTTGTAAGCGGCTGCTATACTTCAATCCCCTGAAGTGAAAAGTGATGAAGATGAGTATTGGGATAAGGAGGAAATAAATCCCAAAGTCAGTCACATAAAAAAAACTTTTTGTTTTTGTTTTAGATTGCGCCGCCGAAGTGGCTAGTTTATCGTGCACTCCATATGCATCCTGTGGACGGTAGCGCAAGAATATGTTGATACACTGATCTAAGAACTATGTAGGCCCCAAAGGATTAACAGGAGTAAATCTAAATTTATATGTGCAATTGTCTTAACTTTTGCAAGGAAATTTAGTATTTTTGCTTAATGGAACTAGGTTTCAAAAAGGAACACATCTAGATTTATCTATACAATGTTTCATCTGTTGCAAAAATTTAGGATATATGCTTAATTTCTGGTATCTCATTTTCATTAATAAAATATCTTGATATACCACATTAAGTTATTATACTGTCTCTATATTCCTCAATAAGTGGACAATTAAGCACATATTACTCAAGAAAGTGACCATAAGGTTGGACCATATACTTGGATCATCATCTATGTCTCTGCCAAAATGCCAGAAGCACTTGTAAACCAGCCTGAACCTGGCTACTGCAACATTAGTCAGTATGCTCACATTGCAAGTTGCTCCGTATATATATACTTATCTACCTTCATTTTATGATATTGAATGATAGATCTACTCAGGTTTCTAACTGCATTCCTACGAAATTCACATTCATTACTATTGTAGACATAACACTCATTTAGTTTAGGATTCTCGTATTTATATAAATTATTTTGCATTATGGCATTAATTTATATGCGGGAGAATTCGAGGTAAATTCGGCACTGCAGTTAGAATGTAAACAACTGTCATTGCCAGACATTGCATTAGTTAAATTTTTATATATTGTGAACTCAGATTATGTCGTAATAAACGACTGTCAGTGAATAAAGGCAACGGTTCGACAGGGTCTAGCCAGTGTGATTAAGTTTATGTTAAGTGTGGTGGGTTAAGATAATCTGGACTGAGACTCCAGGCATGAAAACAAAGAGGACCTGTGGGTTGTGATCTTTTCCCTCTCTTCCTGGTTATAGTATACAAGTTATATAATCATTGAGTTATGTGGCTAGGAGAAGATGGTCGTATAAAAGTGTATGCTTTAGATACTTGTGAATCATTATATACTTATAAATAGGATTTATCATCATCCCATTTTTGTGATAATTATACAGAGGTGAATTAGACGATGCTGCACCATAAACCTCTGCGAATATTGACTATCGCTATGTTATAAGCCTGGTCGCATATACGTTGTTTTATTATTACATACGCACGTTCCGAAAATGAAATTGGTATGGCACTGGTGGAATGGTCAGATCTAATTGTCATGTTGCGTTACGTTGGATGCAAGATATATAAAGGGAGCGTTTCTAGGGAGAAATGTTGACAGCAGGGTTTAGGAAACCATAGACTATAAATAAGATATATCGCCATTCAGCACCGAGTCCTGATAACACAGCCATTCTCCTAAGGCACATATACAGAAAGGATAATATGAGACAAGGTTTGTAAACATAACGACGGCCTTCAGGAATCTAAACAAGGAATCATTCATCAACCCGTCCACCTGAAACAACAGTTGATTTCTCACACTGCACTGTTAGCAAATTTCACTATGTACGTTATTTATGGTAGGTTGGGTTAGGTTAGACTTTAACGAATTATAACATACCATAACGCCAATAAATGCAGTAGCAGGAGACGGAAGCTTTAGGAACGAGAGCAGAAAACTGAGACCCACAGAGAGCAAGTTAAAATAGGCAGTCATTCCATTACTTTTCATTACAATGACATAGTCACACATCTTAATGTCTAAGCCACAGCAGAATGTTGACCTTAATTAGAAAAATGAACTGCATTCAGAACACATTACACCAAGTACAGATCAGTCCTCGAGTGTTTAGAACCAGCCTGAAGCTTTTCACTTCGTGGCAGTTGGATAGATATGCTATCCAACTCCCACGTGGATTAAAGGCAAAATAAATGAAGACATTGAAGAATCTCAACCGATCGTCGCTGGAGCAGAGATATTCCATTTCCTTGGATCAGATCTGACTACCTCCCATGCAGATTGCCACCACACACACACACACACACACCAGCAGTTCTGACTCGGAGGTAATGGTGGGCGAACGAACAAAAAAAATATTCCTGGAAAAATTTTCACAAAGAAGAAAAAAGTTAAATTACAAAGTGTTTCACCAGTGTAGAATATAGAGCGAAATTAAGAACAAAAAATTAAGTTAGGATCTCATTTAAACAAGATTGGCATATAAATTACCGTATCACCTGAAGATTCGCATCCAACCTTTCCGAAGGAAATAGATAACTAAAGTGGCCTATTTTCGATATTTTGCACCAAAATTAGCCTGGTAATCTATCCTATTCTTGTTAAAAATTGAGTTAGTATAAAATAACATCATTTACCTATCTCAGTGGTTTCCAAAAAAAAATTTGTTCTGGGAAATAATCATAATCGCCTCATGAAGCAAATGGTACCTGCTCAGAACCCCGGCAAAATGCTGTGAATTTATTGCGAAATATTAAAGAAAACATTTGGAAAAGATTACGGACTCAATCGCTCAATTTCATCCAATTTGAGTTTTTAGTCGCAACTCTGAGTTTGGGAACCACTGACCTAACTTCTCTAAGAATTTACATACCGTGATGTAACTGTTTTTCTTGTGGGTTACGGGAGGGCAAAGTCCGAATCTTGAGGTTACCAATTTATCAGTTCCACAACCTCTCAAAATAATTCAGCGTAGCGAGCGAACAACGAGCGAATATCATGTTCATTTTCCACTATAATCTACCTTGTCCATAATTACTATCGCATTTGCTTTGTCTGTTTCGTAAGGTGAAATAGGATCTTTCCTTAATTCATGGTATAACTTAATAAATCTTTGAGAACAATTGTGTTGCAAAGCTCACACCTCTACAACACAACTGTCCTCACAGATTTGTTAAGTTATACCATGAATTTAGGAAATATTTGTTAAGTTATACCATGAATTAAGGAAAGATTTGTTAAGTTATACCATGAATTAAGGAAAGATTTGTTAAGTTATACCATGAATTAAGGAAAGATTTGTTAAGTTATACCATGAATTAAGGAAAGATTTGTTAAGTTATACCATGAATTAAGGAAAGATTTGTTAAGTTATACCATGAATTAAGGAAAGATTTGTTAAGTTATACCATGAATTAAGGAAAGATTTGTTAAGTTATACCATGAATTAAGGAAAGATTTGTTAAGTTATACCATGAATTAAGGAAAGATTTGTTAAGTTATACCATGAATTAAGGAAAGATTTGTTAAGTTATACTATGAATTAAGGAAAGATCCTAGACTTAAATTTACGAAACAAAGCAAATGCGATAGTAATTATGAACAAGGTAGATTATAGTAGAAAAATGAACATGTTATTAGAAGACAGGGGAACTTACGAGCCTCTTACACCTTCGGTAGCAAAAGCGATGATAAGAACATTAGTAATCACTAGTAGATCTCTTATTGTCTTCAAATGGAAACATGATAAATACGCGTGGAAAAATCCTAATCAGCTGGGTTTCGGTAACGACGCTGGACTGCGTGCAGCAGGCACCAACAGCATAGCTGGTCAGGGTGCCGACAGAGGTGCCTGGTATGTGACCAGACATCTGGGGTGATGCGATTCAGAAGCATTTACCTCTTAACGAGAAATAAACAGCTCTGACAAACAAGACGCATCAGAGGAACAATGTTTTCGAGTTTTTAAGGTTATTTGGTCTTGATAGTTGGCAATAAAGTTCAATGCAAACAAAAACACGAAGTCTGAAATAAAATTGAGTAACAAAATATACGAAAAAAACCCACTATCACCAGCAAAACTCACAATACCATCACACCAAGTAAGAATAACATGCTTCTGTTTCAGCGAGAGTGTACTTTCTTTAACATGCAACTATTTGCAGCAGTTTTTTCCGTAGCTTCGATATTACCAGAAATTCCTCGTAGACACAGAACGATTGGGAGCAGTTGTAGAAACTAACTCGAAGCCTCAACCCCAGTGACGGATATACTCTCACCACCGTACGAATAAGTGCCCACACACCCCAGCAACCTACTGTCCTTACCTCCCCACACACAAAAGGTTTCACGCACACGAAATAGGTTCACGCACGTTCAAAACGCTAACACACACACACACACACGTAAAGCTCACATGCATAAGAAATACAAACGCACACGCGCGTAAGCAATACACACAGAAACGCTTAAGCACACACAATCAGTTTCACCATAAATAAGCAACACTCAAGTACTAACACAGACAGATGAATGCACCATCAACACAAATACTAACAACGATAGATAAACATACTGGACAATTTTAAAAACAAAAATCTTTCATTTTCAGAACGTCCTGACAAACAAATGCCATATTAGCATACAAAGTTAACTCTTATTGTTTAATTTTCAGTAGATTGCCTCTGCTTTTAGGATTACACTTTAAATAATTTCATAACCTATTTATTATACATTGTTTAAGTTGAGGGTAGCGCTGGATAAACTGCATAATGAGGCACACATTTACCAGTGAACAAGACCTCGTCTACATAACAATAACTTCAAAAACACCAACATTATCATGTGCAACAGTACAACATAGGCTCGTTTTTTTTTTTAAAAGTGTGCAAAAATAACTTTTTTTTTTTGTATTCCTGTGGTACACAGGCACTAGTGAGCCTGTAAGTTAATGTACGTCGTGCCAAAATAGGTACCTGGGTATTAGCCAATTGTTGTGGTATCATGGGAAGAGGACCAAAGGATTCCGTTAGAAATGAGTCACAATGTTTGGTTTTCATAGGTAATTCATCTATTAATTGTCCTATGGGGGTAAATAATCTGAATTAGTAATAGTACTGATAGTAGTTGCAGTAGTGGTAACAGTATTTGTGGTAATAATAGTGGTAATAGTGGTAGTGGTAATGGTAATAGCAGTAGCCGCGGCGGCAGTAGTAGTAGTATTACTAGTTTTAGTGCTGGTCTTACTACTAGTAGTAGTGCTGGTATTACTAGTAGTAGTAGTGCTGGTATTACTAGTAGTAGTAGTGCTGGTATTACTAGTAGTAGTAGTGCTGGTATTACTAGTAGTAGTAGTGCTGGTATTACTAGTAGTAGTAGTGCTGGTAGTACTACTTGTAGTAGTAGTATTAGTGGTGGTAGTAGTAGTAGTGGTGGTGGTGGTGGTAGCAGGGGTGGTGTTGGTGTCAGGTGGTGTTGGTAGCAGGGGTGGTGTTGGTGGTAGCAGGGGTGGTGTTGGTGGTAGTAGTAAGAGTAGTAGTAATAGTAGTGGCGGTGGAAATAGTGGTGGTGGTAGTAGTGGTGGTGGGACTACTAGTATACGGTAGTGGTAGTGGTGGTGGTGGTAGCAGTAGTAGTGCTAGTAGCAGTAGTTGTAGTAGCAGTGATGATAGTAGTAGTAGTATTTGTGGTGATGATGGTACCAGTAGTAGTTGTACTTTTTATTTTTTATTTCCGTCTCCATTCCTTCCTCCTCCTCCCTCCTACATAAAACCAACACCATCTATCTCTCCCCATTCCACTTTAACTGAGATAAGATATAAAAACACTGGTCCAGGAGAGACTGACCCAGCCCTCAACACCACCATTGTTGACTAACTCAGCGTGAGAGGAAACCCTTGTGGGATGCTCTTTATTGCTAATGAAGGAATATAAACGCTCTCTCTCTCTCTCTCCTGATACCTTTGGGGAGACGACTGTGTTTATATTTAATTTGAAATAGGTTACAAACGTGCGTATTTTCAATAATTTTGATCGGGTAATCACTTCTCCAATTTTGGGAAGGATTAGGCAACAGTGATTGGGTCTCGTTTGCGTGATTGGTACTGACTATTTATTTGTCAGGAGAAATATGGAAATTCCACTTGATGCGGGTCTTTACCACATGATAATCCACTCAGTGGAGCTTTCGGTCATTTTGACCGAAAGCTCCACTGATTTTTTTTTTTGCTCAGCTCCACTTAGTAAAAATGTACATCGTATCGTATAATGGTACGTTTCCCATCCCATATACAAAACAATGGTTTAACACACATTACGGAAGTGTCCTTGGATCTCTCTCTGCAGCGCACACCAGATCGTTTTTAAAGCGACGTTGACATTAAAATGTATGCGTATGCATTTGACAATGTATTGTAGAGCTCTCTGTTTCCCTGTTTGTTCAAAAACAACTTTTTATCGCCTTTGTGTATTATTCAATTTGAGTTATTGTATAACTGATTTTATTATGTTAGACGACAAAACAACGTAAATAACCCTAACCTAAATAACCTAGGTGCTTGAATTAAGCATAAAAAACAAAGTGGGAAAGCCTCATTATTAATGGTATAGAGTTCCGGAAATTGATCAATATGGTATATTAACCATGCTTGTATATCTTTACTGTCGAAAAGTTTCAGCAATAAAGCAGCTCAAACCCCCACTACCTCAACCCACTGAATGATCTTTGACTCAATATAACATACATTAAACGGCAACTGTACATGACATTAGTTTGGTGAAATTTTCTTAGTTACAGTTCACGAGAGTTGAAAATTTGAAGCCGATTGGATGAGGAGTTCTCAAGTTAAAACCGGCAGCCTAGGAGGAAGAAAAAATTAGGCATCAATGATACCTAATTCTCAAAGGGTGCTGATAATCTATCTTCCTCACCTATCTCTCATTCCTTCCTCGTATACATTTTCTTTATTCTTCAGTTTTACTGTTCTCTAAACATGCACTTCCTCCTATCCATGGAATATTTTTTTATTATTATTCGTGTTTCCATTCTACTTCCTGTTTATCCACTACCCCTATCCGTGGACCCCTTTACTCCTGTTCGTGTAACCCTTCGTTTCTCTCCTCCACGCGCACATAATTGTCTTGCTGTGGTAATAATTAACATAAACGCGCCCACCACGTTATCCTTAATAGCACGAGACAACCACAAATACTTCCTGTCTAGGTGTTCACTTCTTCCCAGCCTAAGTTCCTGTCACACACACACACACACAGAGGAGCTATGACTCGACCCCTGCAACCACAACTAGGTGAGTACAACTAGGTGAGTACACACACACACACACCTGTACATGTACGCACAAAAGCCAGGAGATTGCCAGCAATTACAAACTATTGTCACTGTTATCTGTTAAGGGCTCCTAGAATCATGATCCCCGCAGCTCAGCCTCCTACGATGCTCCCTAACACGGGAAGGAAATATTAAGAAATATATATATATACAGAAATATATATAAAACAACATAAGCATAGTGCTGGTGCATCATTAACAAGCTACTGACTGTAACACCTCAGCTGCTGGGGGATGTAAGAACTGATTTTTTATTGCTTCCATAGAAGACAATGATGCGATGATGGTGATGACGATGAAGACGATGACGATGGTGATAATGATGACAGAGATGCTGATGATCATGATAATGACGAGGATGATGAGGGAGAGTTGCAACAGAGTACTTTCGAATTCATTCGGTTTTATAAACCTTGCAGATAAAAGGTTCAGAGAACCGACAAGTTGATGACTGAGTCACTTGGGCATCTCTACAAGTGGCTTCCTCAGTCCGGTACAGAGATGAACGGTGGAACATGAGAAGTTTGAGGTAATCAGTCTTATAATCCTTATCTTCATTTTGTGCTGGATTAGGTTTGCTATCTTCATTACCGTCACTGAACTTCTGTTTATATCATATGATCCACGTTTCATTTCTTAATTTACTCGAAAATTGGCAATATTTAATGAGATAAGCTTCACTTAAAACCTTGTCTCTGGGGACTGCTTATTTGCCATGCATAATTACACTTAAATTCTGGTCAGTCTTGTTGCTATGTGGTTTGGACATTTAGAGATGATAGAGCAAAATTAGGAGGACCTGGAGGTTTTTATATCTGTAGTGGAGGGAAGGAAGAGCAAGGGTCGTCCTAGGAAAGGTTGGAGGGAGGGGGTAAAGAAGATTTGGTATGCGAGGGTCTTTGACATCCTACAGGCTTGTGTGAGTGTGTTCGATAGGAGTGGAGGCAAGTGGATTTTATGACCTGACGTGCTGTTCGAATATGAGCAAGACAATATTTATAAATTCAAGGGAACCAGTTAGCCGAACTTGAGTCCTGGAAGTAAGAAGTACAGTGCTTGAACTCTGAAGGGAGGGTGGGGATATTGCAGTTTAGAAGGGCATCTGAGCTGTGATATCAGAGCGCCTCTTGCAAGACGGTGATAAGTGAGTGATTGTGAAAGTTTCTTTTTTTGGGTCACCCTGCCTCGGTGGGAGACGGCCGATGCATCAAAAAAATATATTTTATAAACTATCACTATAAATTCATTATCAGTTTACAAGGCTACGTATGTCCTTGTCCAAAGGTTTGGACAAAATGTTGAAGAATCCCTTTGTATCAAGATCCCAAGAAGTTGCTGTGTCAGACAGGATGTAGATGAATGGTTCAGAGAACCGACAAGTTGTTAAATTAGACACATATGCAACACTTGGGTATCTTTATTGAGGAAACGTTTCGCCACACAGTGGCTTCATCAGTCCAATACAAAGTAGAAAGGTGTAAGGAGAGGAGGAGTTTGAGGTTATCAGTCCCTCGGCCTGGAGTCGATGTGTTCAGTCCATCAATCTTGTTGGAAGTGTAGCAAAAGGCCGTAGAGGTGGCTTATATGCTGTAATCAGGTGAGATGCAGCAGGAGGAGGCAGGTCATAGTGGTATCAACCACTAGTCAAGTAAGTCCTTGTCCAAAGGTTTGGACAAAATGTTGAAAATCCCTTTGTATCAAGATCCCAAGAAGTGGCTGTGTCAGACAGGATGTAGATGAATGGTTCAGAGAACCGACAAGTTGTTAAATTAGACACATATGCAACACTTGGGTATCTTTATTGAGAAACGTTTCGCCACACAGTGGCTTCATCAGTCAATACAAAGTAGAAAGGTGTAAGGAGAGGAGGGTTTGAGGTTATCAGTCCCTCGGCCTGGAGTCGATGTGTTCAGTCCATCAATCTTGTTGGAAGTGTAGCAAAGGCCGTAGAGGTGGCTTATATGCTGTAATCATGTGAGATGCAGCAGGAGGAGGCAGGTCATAGTGGTATCAACCACTAGTCGAAGTAAGTCCTTGTCCAAAGGTTTGGAAAAAATGTTGAAGAATCCCTTTGTATCAAGATCCCAAGAAGTTGCTGTGTCAGACAGGATGTAGATGAATGGTTCAGAGAACCGACAAGTTGTTAAATTAGACACATATGCAACACTTGGGTATCTTTATTGAGAAACGTTTCGCCACACAGTGGCTTCATCAGTCAATACAAAGTAGAAAGGTATAAGGAGAGGAGGAGTTTGAGGTTATCAGTCCCTCGGCCTGGAGTCGATGTGTTCAGTCCATCAATCTTGTTGGAAGTGTAGCAAAAGGCCGTAGATACAAAGGGATTCTTCAACATTTTGTCCAAACCTTTGGACAGGACTTACTCGACTAGTGGTTGATACCACTATGACCTGCCTCCTGCTGCATCTCCTGATTACAGCATATAGCCACCTACGGCCTTTGCACACTCCAACAAGATTGATGGACTGAACACATCGACTCCAGGCCAGGGACTGATAACCTCAAACTCCTCCTCTCCTTACACCTTCTACTTTTATGGACTGATGAGCACTGTGTGCGAAGCTTTCCTCAATAAAGATACCCAAGTGTTGCATATGTGTCTAATTTAACAACTTGTCGGTTCTCTGAACCATCATCTCATCTGTCTGACACAGACTTCTGGGATCTTGATACAAAGAGATTCTTCAAGGCTACGTATGTTACAATAACTCTGTAACATGCAGTAAGGACAAAAATTTCGTTATCTTTAGGGAGAAGCAAGCAAAATATAAGCCTAATCAACGTAAAAACAAGAGGCGATCTCTCTTTAGCCTAGTTAAGAATCCCGATATCGTAGCTAATAAGGCAGACAACGGTTCATTGATTATTACGAAGAAGCAGGTAATAAACATCAGCATAATCCTTATATATATATGAAACTCAATAAACCCCTTAAACAAATGTTGAGGTGATAAACCGAGAAAAGTATCATTACTAATTTGCAATAGCCAAAAATAAATTCCTCAGAAAAAAAATAGATTCAGACGTTTGATCTAAATTTTATTATTTGAAGCAAAATTATGACCAGAACATTACA
Source organism: Cherax destructor (assembly GCA_009830355.1). NCBI lineage: Eukaryota > Metazoa > Arthropoda > Malacostraca > Decapoda > Parastacidae > Cherax > Cherax destructor. The sequence goes on from WNWK01000396.1 coordinate 335,732, forward strand.
TATTCAATTTCCTGACAGTCATCATGGATTTATGCATTTTTTTTTACAAATTGCTCAGCTCTTCTATGGTGGTATACGTCAGATTTTGTAATAATGACCAGCAATGATAAATCTGCCAAAAATATTTTGCACTAGGAAGAGTTCCTAGTTCACCAATAAATTGATAAGGTGGTTGCCGGATTAGAGAATACGAAAGGTAAGACGTGGAACAGTGAGATGAGGACCCTAGCACAGTGATACTGGACCCTAGCACAGTGATACTGGACCCTAGCACAGTGATACTGGACCCTAGCACAGTGATACTGGACCCTAGCACAGTGATACTGGACCCTAGCACAGTGATACTGGACCCTAGCACAGTGATACTGGACCCTAGCACAGTGATACTGGACCCTAGTACAGTGATACTGGACCCTAGCACAGTGATACTGGATCCTAGCACAGCGACCTGGACCCTAGCACAGGGGGTACTGGACCCTAGCACACGGGATACTGGACCCTAACACAGGGATACTGGACCCTAACACAGGGACACTGGACCCTAACACAGGGACACTGGACCCTAACACAGGGACATTGGACCCTAACACAGGGACACTGGACCCTAACACAGGGACACTGGACCTTAACACAGGGACACTGGACCCTAACACAGGGACACTGGACCCTAACACAGGGGACACTGGACCCTAACACAGGGACACTGGACCCTAACACAGGGACACTGGACCCTAACACAGGGACACTGGACCCTAACACAAGGACACAGAATCGTAAAGTACCCTACTACAGTGACACAAGAACCTAAACTGGCATTTGAAGATGGGTCGTTGAAACAAGGAAGAAGAGGAAAAAATTGTAATGATTTACAGTGTACCGGAAGTAGAAAGACATGAGAGACGACGCATAGAGAAGAGGGGACAAGAGAGGAAATAATGACGGAAACAGCGGAGGAATGGAAATAAATGAGATGCAAATGAAGGGAGAATCAAAGCATATACCTAAGTCAAGGGTAGACGATTGTTTTTTACTAGGTTTGAAAAAATCAGTCGCTCTTAATGCCATCGTCAACACAGCAGTTCGTCACATTATCGGCGTAATCAATGCAGCAGTCTGCCACATTAACCTTGCAGTCAACAGAGCAATCTGCCGCATCAATGCCATTGTTACTGCTGCAGCCTGCTTCATCAACATCGCCATCAATGCAAAAGTCTGCTGCGTCAACGTAACCCCCATCAATGCGTTAATCCTCTGATCCGTATAATCATTACAGATAGGATTGTGGGGAAAAAAAAAAGGACAGGCTCTACAACAAACTTTAATGTGGGGACAACGTTACGCTCTGTATATATGTAGTGCCGAATAGGTAAAACTTGCTAGTTTGGCTTAAATACCAACGCTCTTCTTGCCGAATAAGGCAAGCGAAAATTTGTGTAATAATTTCGTAAAAAACATTCTGAACTTAACGAAAAATAAATATATTTCATTGTGTTTCTTTCTTATTAAATTATTGTAAACTTAACTAAAATATATTTAGTTGGATTAGGCCAAACTAAATTGTGCTTGTTATAATAAGGTTAAGTTTTCTATGGTTCTTTTGGTACAAAATTATTAATTTTTACATTAACATAAATGAAAAAATATATCTATAAACGTATAAGAGAAAATTTTATAAAGGACTTTTAATTTTAAATAAGTTCTTGCTAACTGACCATTTTTACCTATTCGGCACAACATATATATATATATATATATATATTATATAACCAGCCATTGGACCCATGGAGCTAGATTAAAGGTCTATAATTACCTACTACCTAGCCACTGTTGGTTCATTACTATATCCTCCTGCCAACCCAATGGTAGCTCTATATCTACTTTCTACCCAGCCGATACTGACTGGGTGAGAAGTAGATATAGATAGTTTCATCTATCCAGTCCATACTGACTTCAATTAATAAAAGACAATAAAAATCAAGGCTAACTCTTATGTTATTATTAGCGTGGGATAGATTGCGTCTCACCAAAATTCCTGCCTCTCTTCCTCGATTAAATATGTTCCAGGTTCCTGCATCAAAGACATCAGTAATATCCTCCATGAACGTCGTCTACTATATGAATATACTTTGCGTATATCCTCGGCTTACGTGACGCAACGTGAAGCCTGCATGCTAGATGGCTTCATGCACTTAGCCATTGGCTGATGATTGATGGAAGCAAATTGTGGCAATTATCACCTGTTATGCCCTGACGAGACCCTAAAGTTACGCAATTACCAAAATAATTTACTAAGAATTTTGCAACTGTAATGATTAGGAGCCTTGGCAATATAAATTGATTCCTCAACTACGATACGTCAATAAGTATTTGATGTAGTGGAAGTGCAAGCTGCTGGAATTTAGATTTTATAATGCATCATTAATTCTTTTTAGTGATAATTTTACTTTGGCATGTACATCCATTAAGGACATACCTTATGATTCTCGCGCGTTTCTTCTTTGTGAATATTATTACATAGTACAGCTTTGTCTTTGCCAAGTTCAGTTTTTTGTATCAATCTTAGAAATATTATACAAATAAAACATGGTTGACTACAAAGTCCTTTTCTTATTATAATAATTTATTACAAAGTTTTCTATGTATAAAAATTGAATACATTAGCAGTGTGCTGCTACCATATTTTACATGCTAGCTACACAGCTGAAACAAAAGCTAAACATGTTTCCTGCCATATTAATTCACTCAGGGTGGGATTCATACAAGGTGTTGACATCCGACGTTCTGAGCTGGTAGACTTCAGTAGGGCAATGATGATATCGTCAAGTATTTCAGTAAGGTGAAGAATTAGACACTTGTGGAACATCTGGGTACCTTTGTAAGTGTTTAGCACATGTGTCTAATTCTTCATCTTGGTGGTATTGTGTTCCATTCACGTACATATCAGTAAGCGTTCGTCAGCTACTGGAGATTTAAAGATATCGTTCCAGCTATGGTAAAAATATAAGGTAAAATGTAGTTCTCTGCAAACGATAGCGTAATTATGGCAAATGGAAGTTTCGTGGCAGATGAAACGGGTGTATTGGCCCCATCAAATGGTTCATTTGTTCCCTGGAGTCGCACCTTTACACTTCTTGTAGAGATTTGTGAAGGATTATATATCTCGAATACCAGTAGCTGATATTAAAACACTCCGTACTTGAATAAATAAGTAGAACAAAAGGCACAATACCGAGTAGAATAAATGAGTCCATCGAAGCAGTCACACCAAACATGGTGGTCAATATGTCGAATGAATTAGAGTGTCTGTTAAATGAATAACAGGGACATGTTAAGTTGCAAAGATTAGATATGCGTAAAGCTCTATAAAAACTATCAGTTCAGCAAGAGACTTTGTGAATATTAGAGACAACGAGTGAGTCACCATGTTTTGAATAACATGACATTCATTTCAAAATAATTCCTTAAATTTCTGACGTAGCTTGTGACGAAAATTTAAAACGAAAGTCCTCACATTCCAGTTTCTAATTATATATATATATATATATATATATATATATATATATATATCAGCAGGTGAAAGGTCTCAGATCGAAATATGCAGATAATTTTTTCTCCGCTCTGTCTATGTGTGAGTTTCCTTCTATCATATATAAATAATTATAATGAGTATAACAGAGTAGTAGTTAAAAAGATATGAAAAAATCTACATACCATAATGTACTCAGGTCGCTCGGCAAAGACTCGCGGGAGTGTCACCAAACTTACCTGTAAGGAAGAGCAAAAGTATTAGTTATGGATATATAAAAAAAAATCCTGGTAGCGATGCAACATTTTATATATATTATATATAAATTAATTACTGAAGACGGGACGCCATTAGCGTAGCTCTGTTTTTGTATCCGCAAATAGGTAATTATAATCAGGTACTAACAGCAGGGAAGACGTACAGCGTGCGACCACCACCACCAAAATTCGCCCCTCGGGGAAAATTAGCGAAACATTAAATTAACACCAAAAACCATTACAGGAGAGAGAGAAGGGTAATCCATGAACATTTGTGCCAACGTTTGTAGTCCCAACTGCTACTATAAGTTCACCACCACTACCAACACCTTTAAAGAAGGCAGCTGCCTTAAGAGCATTAGAATACAGCAGTATTGTATTTGGGTTGCTGGCTTTTGCATCGCACCTGTGCAACATCTGGGTATCTTTAAAGATACCCAGTGTTACACAAGTGGCTCATCGTCAATTTGTCGGTTTTCTAAGCACTTTATAAACATGCAGCAAGTCCAGTGGCCCATGCAAGGAACGTCCTATTCATATTGCAATAAACCTACTAGCCCTTGCGCGGCAGTTCCTATTTACACTGCAAAAGACCTACTGGCCGAAGAAAGGCAAGTTCTCACACTACAATAAGTCTACTATCCCATACAAGGCAAGTCTTGTTTAGGATAGTAGAATGTCTAATGCATTTTCAAAGCTTTCTTGATTAATTGGTTTCAAAGCCTTTATCGTAAACATTTTAAATAATTTCTCTCATTTAATTTGTTGGGGCCAGGTTTTGTTCCGTCCCTGGAATTAGAATGTTACAGTCATCTGCACTGAACTGAATCTGGCGCTTCCCCGACCACACTATTTATAATAATATATCATCCTGAAGCTGCCTTTTGCAGCCTCCATATTTACGTGTCGGATTTTGCTTGTTATCAGGGAACTTATTTATATACCGTTATTTATTTTTCTTATCCTCGTCTTTTATGTAAAGTGTGAAACACAATGATTGGTCCTCACTCTAATTTCTCCTTATTTTTGCATATTCTTTGGTGTTTATCGGTCAGCTTTGCCTTGATCCAGGATAGATTTTCTTCTCCAGTTCCATGCTACAACTTTTCATCAGTCTCTTGCATGGATCTATCAAAGGTCTTTTTAAATTCCAAATGAAAGTTAGTTTATTAAGTAATTTAGCAAAAATGTCAATAAATTTATTTGTCAGGAATTAACCCTTATGAAATTTCATTGAGATTCACTAATCAAATTATGTTCACGAAGATGACTTTGAACTGCCACTATTTTTAATTGTCTCATTAATTGATCAAGTAACGATGCCAGGCTGATTGCGCAGCAGGTTAAAGCCAGGACTTATTTCTCTGTTGAAAAAGGGCATCATTCTAACCACATCTCCAGCACGATACCCGATTACTTTTCATGTAATCGGTTATCCATTGTTCCCCCCTTTGCATTTCTAAGAGCCCCTGAAAATTCATCAAGGCCAGGGGACTTAGTTGGTTTTAAGCTGTATTAATATTGGTAAAGTTACCGACAATATGTTAAGTAAAAGGACACAAATGCAACTAATGTGACATTTTATTGTGGCAACATTTCGCTCTCCAGGAGGTTTGTCAAGGCGTTACAAACAATGCATGGACACAGAGGATATGTATAGGTTTTGAGTGAGGTGTAGTACAAGTAGAGGTAGTAGTAGTAGTTATACATGTGCCAGCTGACTTTTCCATCTCATGTATAACTACTAGCACTAGTAATACACCTCACTCAAAACCTATATATACCCTCTGTGTCCATGCATTGTTTGTAACGGCTTGAAAAAGCTCCTGGAGAGCGAAACGTTGCCACAATAAAATGTCACATTAGTTGCATTTGTGTCCTTTTACTTAACATGGTTTTAAAATGTGTCTGAGAACCATGTTGCTTGTGGCTGAGATTCGACGTGTATTTTTTTCCCCTGAGGTCATTTATTAGTATAATTTTTAGTGCCATCGCTAACTACAACCACTGCTACCAGGAGCACTAAACACCAACGGAACCACTCCCACAAGCACCAGTCACCGTCATCATCAACTGTCAAGAATCATTACCACCTTGATCATCCCTTACCCACAATAAACAACGACAACTATTTACTTAATGATGATAAAAACAAACACTCCAGTTTCCCCAATGACAAACAAACTTCCCTATCGCCAGTCGCCACCACGACTACCCACCATGACCACCACTAGTTATCAACAGCACCAAGGGTGGAGGGGTGGTACTGCAGTCAGTCCTGGGGAGTCGTGATACAGTTCTTCCCCTCAGCGGAAGTACTCTTCATGTTTATGACATCATCGAAATTTAAGGGAAGATAGTGTGTGTGTGCGGCCAATATGTAGACCAGAATATTCTGCGGTAAGTGTTAAAATCCAGATAAAAATGTGGTGCCATATATACCATCCTCTACCATTTTAAAACTAATTTGAAAAATGTTTATTAACACATTTATTTGCATTAATAGTTTACACGAATATCGGATTGTGTATATAATATACGCGAATTTAGCATTTAATGTTTTTTACTACAACTGATGACGCTTTAGACATTTATTATATATATATATATATATATATATATATATATATATATATATATATATATATAAATATATATATTGTGCCGAATAGGTAAAACTGGTCAATTAGGAAGAACTCGTTTAAAGTTAAGTCCTTTCTAAAATTTTATGTTTAAAGATATATTTTTTTTCATTTATGTTAACGTAAAAATAATTTTGTACCGAAAGAATCTTAGAAAAATTACTTATTATAAAAGCGCAATTTAATTAGCCTAATCAAACTAAATATAATTTAGATAAGTTTACAATTATTTAATAATAAAGAAACACAATGAAATATATTTTTTTCGTTAGGTTCAGAATGATTTTTGCGAAATTATTGCATACACAAATGTTCGCTTGCCGTATACGGCAATTTTATTTAAGCTAAATTTTATTTAAGCTAAAATCGATACCTATTCGGTATCGTCGAAGATTACGCGTGTGGATCTGGTAGCGGTTGGATGAATGATAAGGCTTCAGAGGCTTGTTACTTTATTTGGGTTCCTGGTACACAGGCAGTGTGTTTAAGTGCCCTGGAGCGTCCCAGAGGACCATACCCACGAGGAAGAGTGGAGTGGAGCTGTTGACTCTAGGTTGAGTTGACGGCAAGTGAGAGCGAGGCAGGTCTGGGTATGCTTACCTAAAGGCCTGCCCTCTGGTGGAAACTTTGGAAACTAGCCATGTAGGCTTACTGTCTACATCGGCACGAGATATATATCATTAGAATTTAGCTAAAACAACTTTTTTAACACACCGACTTTTTCCCACAGAGGAAGGGTGACACGAAAAGAAGAAACACTTTCATCATTCACTCCATCACTGTCTTGACAGAGGCGTGCCGACACTACACTTCAAAAACTGCACCATATCTCCACCCTTCCTTCAGAGTGCAGTCACTTACCTTTCACCTCCAGGACTCAGGTCTAGCTAACCTTTTTCCATGAATCCCTTCATAAATGTTGCTTTGCTCACACCCCAACAGCCAGTCAAGTCATAAAAACCATTTGCCTCCACACTCTCCTATATTATACGCTCACGCATGATTACCGGAAGTCCAAGCCCCTCCACACAAAACCTCCTTTACCCCCTCCCTCCAACCTTTACTAGGACGACCCCTACCCCGCCTTCCTTCCCCTACAGATTTATAACCCCATCCAAGTCATTCTATTTAGTTTCATCTTCTCTAAATGTCCGAAACACCTCAACAACCCCTCCTCAGCCCTCTGGATAATTCTTTAGTTTAAATTAAGTTAGGTAAGGTTTTTAAGTTAGGTTTGGTTCAAGAATATTTTTTATATATCACTGTCAAGGAAAAAAATATATCATTTTGTACAAGAATTTTTAGGAAAAGTTTGTTTTTTGATGTAGCTCAGCCTACTCGGCTAGTTCAGCTTATTAGGCACGACACACACACGTGTGTGTGTGTGTGTATACTCACCTAGTTGTGGTTGCAGGGGTCGAGTCATAGCTCCTGGGCTCGCCTCTTCACTAGCCGCTACTGGGTCACTCTCCCTGCGCCATGAGCTTTATCATACCTCTTCTTAAAGCTATGTATGGAACCTGCCTCCACTACATCGCTTCCCAAACTATTCCACTTCCCGACCACTCTGTGACTGAAGAAATACTTCCTAACATCCCTGTGATTCATCTGAGTCTTCAACTTCCAACTGTGTCCCCTTGTTGCTGTGTCCCATCTCTGGAACATTCTTTGTCCACCTTGTCAATTCCTCTCAGTATCTTGTATGTCGTTATCATGTCCCCCCCTATCTCTCCTGTCCTCCAGTGTCGTCAAGTCGATTTCCCTTAACCTCTCCTCGTAGGACATACCCCTTAGCTCCGGGACTAGTCTTGTTGCAAACCTTTGCACTTTCTCTAGCTTCTTTACGTGCTTGGCTAGGTGTGTATGTGTGTGTACTACGATACCTCTCGGTAATACCTTTTATTATAAATTACAATTTAGAACGAAGGTAAACCGAAAAAAAGCTTAAAATGGTGAAAAAAGGGAGTAGTCTTATTCATAAAAAATTACTAAAATGTTGCTGGGCTTCATTTTTTTTTTTAGCATGTGGGCAGCGGGGTAGTTGGCAGGAGTGTGCCATCCAACAAGGGGGCCATTGACGTCAGCGGCACGAGGCGCCTTGTAAACAAACGGGCCACCAACTTTGCCCAGGCCACAAAGTCTCGGCTCGCGCTCATCACTGTTCAATAGCTCCTCCTCCCTTCAAGAAAGTGGGGAAAGAAGAAGAGGGGGGTTGAAGCGATTGCTTTGATGCCGTTGAAGGACTCTTGATCCGAGAAACTGTAGCCACCCTCCATTTTTATTTGGATCTGGTTGCCTCTCCATTCCACAGGCGATGGATGACTTACTGTTGGTTTAGCGATTCCCTATAATTAAATGTTGTTTTGTTTTTATCAAGCGAGCCTCGCTCCGATCTCCTTCCTCAGGTCATCCACTCAAGCTGCTCTGTTTCTTGAAGGAGCCTACTCAAGCAGAACTGCTGCACATGGGAGCCTACTGAAGCTAAACTACTTGTTGCAGGAATCTACTGAACTTTGTACTGTTTACTGAAACAATTCAGTTTTAATTAGCTGAAACTGGTGTGGAAGCAAGCTTACGTTCCCTCCCTCAAACCTACTGAAGCTGTTGCCGAATCTACTGAAACCGAATTACTTATTACGTGAACCTCACGAAGTTGAACTGCTTGTTCCAGGAACCTACTGGATCGTAATGCTGGCTGAGTCTCTGTAAGGCTCAAGAACGTTCTTAATATAGGAAAACCCAAGCAAGTGAAGCACTATGCCTTGTTTTCACGCAGCTCCTCCCTGAGCACCTATACAATAACAAGGTTTTCAAATGAGCTGATGTAGGTAACAGCTCTCAGCTTGTAAATAAATAATATAAATCCTTAATCTAACCATGTAAAACCTTGTGTAAAAAAAAAAAATTACCCCTAAGACCCTGCATATTAAGACCTCCGGGTGAGAGCTCACTTCCTAATTCAGGGTAACTTAGATGTATTTCGAGAGGCTGTCCCTACCTTCACTATAATCCTCAGCATACTAATTACTGTTTGCTTGGCTGTATAATCATTCCTCTTGCTCGCTTATATTATGTTCATGGTGGAGCGCTAAACCTGTAGGTGTCATACAGCACCTGGGGGTCATGAAATCATTCAGACTCGATACAAGAATTGGAGCTGTGCTCCAATTCCTTAGATCAAGAGCCCTCACCAGCTTACCCACAGACAGATCGATTTAAAAAGTACTGAAAAGTTATATAGACAGTTTCAGATTTTGTCGCCGAAGTGGGTGGATTATTGTGCGTTCCATATTCATCTTTCAGATGGCAGCACAAGAGCATGTGGATACACGAAAGACCTAGGAACTAGGCTCCAAAAGTTTTAACTAGAGTACAACTGGATTTATATCTACAATTGTCTAAATCTACTACAAGGAGATTTAGGATGTTTTATTAGTTTGTTAGTTGTTACCGGTAGTACATATCTACCCATTAACTGAAAACAATCATCCTGCAAGTGGATTGAAAAAAAAAAATAATCATCACTGGTCAAAAAGTTTATATTAATTACTTAGGATTTGCAACTCGGTTTCTAGATGAATTAAAACGATCGTGAACTCTTACCATCTTCTAATTCCCAAGACATTTATTGTTTGACTGTAATAAGGTCCGCTTTATTATCAAGAGATGGATAGATCATGGGGACAGGAGAGTCAAAGACCACTTCAAGATCATTAAAACGGGAAAACAATTCCGGCTAAGAACAAGACCAAGAAAGCCGAAAAATAAAATCACGGAGCCAGAAATATAGGCCATAAATGTCGTAGACAAATGGAATGTAAGGAAATAAGAGAGTTCTTGATAAAAGAAAGGAAGAGAGAATACATAAACTTGATAGGCAAATAGAAATGAAACAATGCTAAGCATAACAGGGAAAATATGAATACCAGAAGAACGATAAACAAGAGAGGGGAACCGAGGGAGATAAAGGGCAGGAAGATTAAAAAAATATAGGGAAATTGATGTAAGAAAAGGTAATGGAAGTCGGAGAAGAACGAGATGGAGGCAGAGGGAAGAAAAGAGAACTCAGGTATTGACAGTAAAAAGCGGAGCAGGTGAATGTGTGGCCTCTCGGGAAGCATTAAAAGTGGCAACTACGTCGATTTATGTTGCAACTTGGATAAAGTACCACTGTGGCTCCCATCTTCCCGATAATTTTTTTCCCCTCCATTATCAAACATCATCAATCCCAGGAAATGCCATAGAGGGAAAAAAATTATGGGAGGTATATATCTTGTCGCCGAGTGTCTCAACTTTACAATCTTCGTTCGATGCTCTCACAATATTCCTCCGTCTTGGTGCTTCTAAGGACTCCTGATCTAAGGAAACTTGCTCTTCCCTACCTCCCACTCCAGAGTTGTGTTGTATACTACAGAACTGGTGGCCATATCTCATAATAATGTTTATTTTTACAAGTACATGTACAAGGTATACAGGCCTAGATGACATCAATGACATACTACTGTATAGAAAGTCCCTTTTAAAATATGTAGAGGATTTCGGGCAAATTGGTCAATTTTGTCCCAGGATGCGACCCATACCAGTCGCCTAACACACAGGTACCTATTTTATCGATAGGTGAATATGGACAGCAAGTGTCTTAAGGAAACACGTCCTAATATTTGCAGCCGTACAGGGGATTGACCCCCGGACCTCACTGTGTGAGCTAGCAATCAAGCTACGGGTATATGTACCGAAAGGCTTCTCTCTGAGGTATATTTACCGCTAGATATTTCACTATATTTTAAAATATTCTGATTGTGTACCAGACAGACTCATTCCCTTCCTAAGGAAAATAAGAGAAAAATTCTGATAATTCACCGTAAAAGAAAAGAATGTAAATAGAACGAGAAACCAGTGATTATGATACAGAAACTCTGAAAATGAAAGTTATATTTTTGTTTAGTTTTTTTTTCTAGGCATTTGGTGTATCCATATGCTCTTGGCCTACCGTTCACAAGATGGATATGGGGGGGACAATAAACTAGCAACTTCGGAGTCAAAATCTAAATTCTAATCTGGTTACTACATCTTCAAATTCTCTCTCGCCTCCCCTTTGTGCTCACAGATAGGTGTGTTCCTAGCTATTCTTCTGCTTGCTTATTTCCTCTCTCTCTTTCTCTCAAACTCTGTCCTGTTTGATAAAGATTGTATCAAACGTGTATGTCCCCTTGTGTTTCTTTTATTCCTCAATAACAGGTTTCTTGCCTTTGTTTCGGCAATACAAAGCTTCCGTTGATGGCTTTTGTCTTTTCACTACGTTCTAATCCTTTAAAAAACTGTTCTATCTCTTTCTTACATTCCTTGTCACTATTTTTTTCCCAGCATATCTTCAATCACTCGTTCTTCCTTTCATTCTTCAATCGCGTTATGCGTAACCTCCCAGCTCTTCAAAGTGAAAACAATCATGTGTATCTCCCCTCATCTCTTCCTCCACGTCTCATTATACGTTTGTCTCTCCTTTCTCTGCAGACAGTTCTTCCGTTGTCTCTTATGTCATGTTCATTACTGTCATTTTTCTCTTGAGATGCTGTGCATATGACAGGATTTCTCTGCTTCCTTCCCCCACTCCTTCACGTCTATAATTAACCTTTCCCACTTTACCTTTTATTTCATTTACGTGTGTGGTAACTCATTCTCCTTCTTCCTCGACTTCTCAGTAATTATCTTTACCTCCTCAGTTAGGATCATTTCACTTTTTTTCATACCTCCTCGCTAATTACGCTTGTTATCTCAATTATCTTTTTGTTTCCATGGCTGTTTAACAGTAGAGTTCATCTCGGACTTGATGAACAACAGTGAACTCATGACGATGCGAGAAGCACAAGTTTGCTTCTTTCACTCTGAGTATGAATCACTCTACTGAATAGTCTATCTCATTTCCGACTTCTGGCCTACACAAAAAGAACTAGCGAACTGCCGACACGTATGAACATAAGAGACGTGTTTCAAATAAAGCTTTTATACTTTTATACAAGATATGCAGCCATCAGTAGTCTCCCCCTAGCTGTGCTCAGCTCACGGACACAATACTTACGGCGCTCTTTCATTCCTCGACCCACTCGCATCCACACAATACACTCGCATCCACACAATACACTCGCATCCACACAATACACTCGCATCCACACAATACACTCGCATCCACACAATACACTCGCATCCACACAATACACTCGCATCCACACAATACATCGCATCCCACAATACACTGCATCAACATACACTCATCACCAAATAACTGCATCCACAATAACTCGCATCCCCAATACACTCGCATCCACACAATACACTCGCATCCACACAATACACTCGCATCCACACAATACACTCGCATCCACACAATATACGAACATCCACACAATACACTCGCATCCACACAATACACTCGCATCCACACAATACACTCGCATCCACACAATACACTAACATCGATTTAACCAAACTAAAATTCTGAATCTCAGTTTCACTCGTTTAACTTAATGTATATTATATACTTTTTTTGCATACTTCCATCAAACATGCAATTAAATAAAATTATTAAACCAAATAGTAAATGAGCCAAGATTTAGCTTTTCGCTTTATGTGGTTAATTTATTAGACACCCCAACATTCTGTATAGAAGGAATAAAAAAAAACTACAAGAGGCAAAAGGTTAGTAATAAAAAATGACCTTTTTTATGGCACTTAGTTTCATGTCCAATATTATAATTTAAGAGACCTTATGGGCAACTTTATCTGAAAGGTCACGAATGTGATTTTCGTGTACAAGCAATATTAAAATCACTGGAAAACGCTAATCCCACTGAGGTCGCAATTCAGTTTGATTCAAGGAGGGAAAAATGTAGCTCCAAATACTTGCATCAAGAACCCCTCAGAAGGATCATGTATACTTACTATTTAGCCTGACACGCATGTCTTTTGCGAAGATTAGATAACTACCACTTAAAAACATGGCAGGTATAACATAGCAATTATTACAAATTCGATCATGAAAGCGAAGATGGAAAACTATGTAATAAGAAATGTCAGTTAAGAATTCTGTGCTCCCATATTTATTTGTACCAAAGCCCCAGTCTAGCAAAACATGTTTGCTCCTTCCTTGTTAACATTAGTGAATATTAGTTTCATGTCGGTATTAGTTACATTATATAAAATCCAAAATTATTAATTTTCAAATAGTAGGATGGATAATAAGAACCTTCAAAAGAAGGGATGCAAAGCCAATGATGATCTCCTTTAAGTCATTTGTTCTCTCTAGGCTGGAATACTGCTGTACACTAACAGCCCCATTAAAGGCAGGCGAAACTGCATATCTGGAGAATGTAGAGAACCTTCGTTGTTTGTATAAGTTCAGTCAAGCACCTTAATTACTGGGAACGTCTGAAGTGCCTTGACCTGTACTCTTTGAACGTAAGCAAGAAACATACATCTAAATTTACACCTGGAAAATCCTAGAGGGAAAATACCAGAGGGTTCAAAATCTGCACACAAAAATCACTCCCTGCGAAAGCAATAGATTCAGCAGATGGTGCAACACCTCCCCCAGTGAAAAGCAAGGGTGCCTTGAGTACCCTAAGAGAAACCATAATAGGTGTCAGGGGCCCAAGACTGTTCAACATCCTCCTATCATGCATTACAGGAATTAGTAACAAATCCATGGCTGTCTACAAAAGAGAACTGAATAGATACCTATAGTCAGATAACTGAATAGATACCTGTAAGCCTTTAGATAACGTTTCATCAGGATTAAGCCTCAGCAATTTCAATCATGGGCGAAACATCGTCTAAAATACTGGCCTGTT
>WNWK01000396.1:355000-512597 GCA_009830355.1 Cherax destructor
CTTTGCACTTTCTCTAGTTTCTTTACGTGCTTGACCAGGTGTGGGTTCCAGACTGGTGCTGCATATTCTAGTATGGGCCTGACGTACACGGTATACAGTGTCTTGAACGATTCCTTGTTAAGGTAACGGAACGCTAATCTTAGGTTTGCCAGTCGCCCATATGCTGCCGCAGTTATCTGGTTGATGTGTGCCTCCGGAGAAGTGCTTGGCGTTATACTCACTCCAAGGTCTTTCTCCTTTGCCGAGGTTTGTAGCCTTTGTCCGCCTAGCTTGTACTCTGTCAGCGGTCTTCTTTGCCCTTCTCCGATCCTCATGACTTTGCATTTGGAGGGATTGAATTCGAGAAGCCAATTGCTAGACCAGATGTCGAGCTTGTAAAGGTCTGTTTGCAGCCCTGCCTGGTCCTCTTCCGATGTGATTCTCCTCATTATTTTCACATCATCCGCGAATAGAGACACTTCTGAGTCTATCCCGTCCGTCATGTCATTTACATATACCAGGAATAACACTGGTCCTAGGACTGACCCCTGCGGTACACCGCTCGTCACAGGCGCCCACTGTGATACCTCACCACGCACCATGACCCATTGTTGCCTCCTTTGAGGTATTCCTGATCCATTCAGTGCCCTTCCTGTTATACCTGCTTGTTCTTCCAACTTCTTTACTAATCTCATGTGAGGAACTGTGTCGAAGGCCTTCCTGCAGTCCAGGAAAATGCAGTCAACCCATCCTTCTCTCTCCTGCCTTACCTCTGTTACTTTATCATAGAACTCTAGGAGGTTTGTTACACAGGATTTGCCTTCCCGGAATCCGTGCTGTCTGGTGTTTATTATCCTGTTCAGCTCAAGGTGTTCCACCATTCTTTTCCTGATGATTTTCTCCAGGACTTTGCACACTATACACGTAAGTGACACCGGTCTATAGTTTAGTGCCTCTTTTCTGTCTCCTTTTTTTAAAAATGGGGACTACGTTGGCCTTGTTAGTTACCATTTTGTCCTAGGCACATGTCGATTAGACACTAGGCCTGTTGTATGTATGTGTGTGTGTGTAACGAAACACCTCGAAATGTTTCGGCCCCGCCGGGAATCGAACCCGGGCCCTCCGTGCGTGAAGCAAGAGCGCTAGCCACCATGCCATCGGTGTGTGTGTGTGTGTGTGTGTGTGTGTGTGTGTGTGTGTGTGTGCGCGCGCGCGCGCCTTAACTTAGTTAATATTCAAGAGTCTACAGCACTCGAAGATTCTCCTTCCTGAATTCTATGTAGTATTCCCAAAGTAAAATGAAGATATTCACAAATTTCCAAACAAGATTTTATTATGTAAATGGTTTAGAATACCGACAGTGGATGAATGAGAGACATGTGCAACACTTGGGTATCATCATTGTGGAAAAATTTCGCCAACCAGTGGCTTCATCAGTCCGGTACAGATTATTATTATTATAATCAAATAGAAGCGCTAAACCACAGGGGTTATACAGCAGTCCGGTACAGAGAAAAACCGTGGAAGATGAGAAAGAAGTTTGAGGTAATCGGTATCTCAGCCTTGAGTCGACCTGTTCAGTACATCAGTCTTCATAAAGGTACAACATATGCGCGGAGGAGCTTACATAGTGTATCACGGAGCCTCCTTTGCAAGGATATTAGTTACAAATTGGCCTTCATCTGTATTCCACAAAAAATAGGATACCTTGACATATTGATGGTAAATAATACTGAGAAGTTGATGAATAACAAACATGTACAACACTTGTCAATAAGAATAGCGACCTCTTGCACACGTGTCTTATTCATCGTACTTTGACGTATCACACTGGTTAGTGTGGTGTCTCGGGTATAAAACCACACTTATGCAACGTGGGGTAGCTTTTTTTTATTAAAGCCTCACTCCTACCAGGGGCTTTACCAATCCAATACAGAGACATAAAAAAAGCAGGGATATATATATAGTAGCGTAGAGGTCACTCGTAGTGTAGGCGGAGGTACACAAAATATTAAATGACGTCGTCTGACGTCATTGGTGAGCGTAAGGTTTCTGCAGTAAAATTACCTCACGTTGAATAACTCTCTTTTATACATTTATTGGTAATATTTACCTTTTTTATGTTGTACTCTGTTAATATTCCTATGTAAGTGAACAGCAACATAAAATGAATCCGCGGTCTTGCTCGACCCTGGCTGAATAGGTTGTGTCTGTATAGCCCTAATTAACTGATGGAAGAACACACACAAATGAAGAATACTCTCTCCACATACTCCAGAAGGACTACATATATTTTCTACATTTATGAGGCAAGAATAGTAAAGCACAAGGATCTCTCCCTGAAGACTATCGCCTATTATCTAGGTGTTTAATACAAGGGAAAAGAAGTATAATGCGATGCTTTACTGAAAAGGTTTTATTCAGTCACAAATAGATTTGCTTGGGGACAGAGGATTAGCTTATGTGCATCGAGAGCAGTGACGTAGTCAGGTGAAGCATGTTGAAACTAATATTTTGAGTAAACTAAAAACAGGTTGGACAAATTTATGGCTGAAAGTGTTGGACTTGAGAAGAACCTAACTAGCATGGGCCAGTTGGCCTTCAGCTCTTTTCCATCCATTTCTCTCCACCTTGGTAACTGATACAGACAAGCGATTTAAAAAGACTCTTGAGCAAACATAAGAATATATTAGAAAACTATTCAGTCCAGGGACCTAGTGCTTTCCCACGTGTCTCTTTCAACCACAAGGGAAAGTGTCGTTTTATATTGCATCTTCTTGGGTTACAGGAAAGCATCCGAGATTAGAAAGCATCACTAGATTAATTCAGAAATTGGGGAAGATGTTGGGTTAAAAAGATGAGTGTGACCCAATGCCATAAACACGTTTACCAGCTTTATAGAAGCTACATCTTATGTTGCTGTCAGCAGTGGTCATGTTTGTAGAAACTGGCATATTTGGCCTGAGGCACCAAGCTCTCAGGCACTATATATAACTCAGATGGCTAGTGCCAGCCTCTCTCTACCAACACCCCAGTGTTGCCAGGAACCTCCTGACACATACCCTTGTGGTGTGTATCTTGCTAGCTACTTCTGTTCCACATACCCTTGTGTTACCAGTGTTATTATATACCACATTTGCGAATACCGGTGTTGCAAGGCACCAGTGTTGCCAGACATTGGTGCCTCGCATATATATATATATATATATATATTATATATATATATATATATATATATATATATATATATATATATAAATAACAACTGTGTTGTTTGAATATATTATATGCAGTGGTGCGGGCTCGATCCTCCGTCCAATTGATCATTCAGTATAAGTAGTAGTGGAGGGTAACAGGACCACTGACGACGTTTCGCACATGCACAGTGAGCTTTATCGAATTACAAAGGTGATTGTGACTCAAAGCCCTGTGTGGGCGAAACGTCATCAATGAATTTTCCGTATAACTGCATTTGTGCATACCATCGTGTCGGTATCTCGTACCATTACCAACCCAGTGGAGGCTCCATCCCCCGTTCCTTAATACCAAGACTAATTAACTGGAACCAGAGGTCACCGCCCCTATGACCCGGTCCCAGACCATACCTCTTGGTTGCTGACCCGATCCATCAAGCTGTTAATCTCCGTCGCCCGCAGTCCAAAGTACGCACCACAGCCCGGCAGATCAGGAACTGTTCTGAGGAATCTGCTGAGTTCCCTCATGTAGACAGGACATTGTGCCAGTTTCGAGGCTTCAGAAACATTGACGTATCTTTTAAAACCTCCCGTGGGTATTAAATACCAAGACTAATTACTCTGGCAGGTACCAAACTCCCTCACACCCTCATGTTATTTCTGGGCATTTGAACCACTACCTTCACTTAGGTTAGAAAAAATTTGTCGGAAAACAAGACAAGTGTTTCCTGACGCGGGTCTTAGTCGTATGATGACCCGCAACTGGAGCTTTTGGTCATTTGACCGAGGCCTTCCGCTGGCTTACCCCTCACTGCTTCACATATAACCACCTGGTACCAATGTTGTCAGGAATCACTTTCACGTCATACCCTCATGTTTTCCATGTGTTGCCAGACACCGCCATCGTTTTCGCATCTTTGATTTTCATTAGTGTTGCCAGCAACCGCTTCACATACCCTTATACTTGCTCCAGTGTTCCTCTGTAATATTGAGCATATATCTATTTTAGAGTTTCATATAGTGTTGCACCAGTGTTTCGTTAACCTGACCCTTGCCTTTTATAATAATTGTCTGACAAAACCTGTTCTGTAACCATAGAAACTGTAACGCAATCTTGTGTTACTAGTATTGCCAAGCACCACACACACACACACACACACACACACACACACACACACACACACACACACACACACACACACACACACACACACACACACACACACACACGTCTTTTCCCAGCAGTGTCAGGCACCACCTCTAAATATATCTTTGTGATATGACTCACAACAATCTCTGTTGTGTTACTAAACTTAAGTTCGTTGTAAATACAACGTCGTCCACAGTGTCACATTCTAATGTATCAATCGATATATTAGAAAAAAAAATCTCGGAAATATTAAGTGGTGAGTGTTGTCCAACATCACTGTGTGTGTGTATGTACTCACATAGCGTTGATTTAGAGCTCTGGTCCCGCCTCTTAGGACGTAACGATCTGCTTTACTGATTCCTAACCTCCAGAGCCCGATTATACCTACTCTTTAAACTGTGCATGTTGTTTGCCTGCAGCACTTAGTGGCGTAGTGCGTCCCCCACACCTCCCTGAGACTAGTATTCACTTACGTCCCTTTGGCTGTCAATGTTTTTTAAGTTCCAACTTTGCTCGATCTCCCCTGTGTATGTCCAGGTGTTTGTGTTTAGATAAGAGAGTTTCCTGATATACTGGTAAGGGAGGTGGGATTAATGGTAGGTTAAGACCCCCTAACTGAAATTACAGAGGGGAGAAGAACATCGGAACATGAACAAGTATGTTCCCTCAGGCCCCTGGTGAAGGAGAAAGGGAATCCAATGCTAAAATAATCAAGATGATTTAGAGAGAGGGAGGCTCAGGATTAAAATAAGCTACCCCCTTCTTCCTTTTCCCTGCTGTGACGGATGGAGAGACGTAGGGCCAAGATAATTAAGAACCCCTTACCCCCAAAAAATCGCAGGTAAGGGAGGGGTTGAGGCGAGCCAATATGGAAGTGTCCCTCAGGCGTGTCAATAAGCTGGGTTTCCTCACGCCTGGTACTTCACCTAAATTAACTTTGAGTGACTTCTGGCAATTATCTCCAACGTAGCGTATAATCCCTCGATAATTTTGGAAGTACGAGATGGGAGAGTGCAGCGAGCGGGTCGATGGGAAAGAGATGGTAGAAACCAACCACATGGTTATGTTAGTTGTTCTGGGGATTACCTTCCTCACAACCTGGTCTCAGACCAGGTCTCCCAGGTTGGAAGGAAAAGATCAATGGATTAAGAAGTATTAAGAAGGTGTGTGTATACTGAATGTAAATAAAAGTTTGTTTTAAGAGTTACCTGTCATCTTCGTGTATGTGTGACAGAAAGATCTTCAATAAAATTAACAGATTTCTTTTTCACACTCATTTGAGTGGACAGAAGTACTCACTGAATAGTTTGTCTACCAAGCTATTACCTTAATAGAAAGGATATGAATAAAAAATTTACATATTCAGCAAACACACCTTTGTCTTACCTGTGGCCGGTTCAGGGGTTAAGCGCTCACTGCTCAGCTTATTGCCAGGTATTACGTTCTTCTCAATCCCAGGATACGGAAATATAATTATTTATATTTATTAAAGACTTGAAAAATCCTGCTTGGTAAGGGGATGGGTAAGGGTTCTTGATCCAAGGAAATTTTGTGCCTCATTGAACTGAACTTTTAACTAGATAGATAATTTTATTTTATTTACCTCTCATTATTTCGTTTGAATATATTTGATATATTTTAGTCACCTTTGGTTTAAAACAAAGGTACTGGGTGGACTGGTAGCTAGCGAAAGATTCCTCAAATAATGAAAAACTCCACATGGCTGGTTATCATATCACCAGAACCCGCTTGTCTTTTTTTCTTAAGTTTCCCCTGATAAACAAAATACTTCTGTTACGCTCAGCAGATGTCTTCGCAAAATCAGCTTTTACATCTGCCTTTATATATTAATGAAAACACGAAACAAGTGGTCTTGAATCATTAACAAGCTGTGGCATGGCCGGGAATCGATCCCGTGCTACTTTGGCCCGCCTCGTGGGAAGCTAGACAAAATTCACGACGCTCTAACCACCGGACCAACAATCCTGCCTTTATATGCATAAAATATATATCTCATGTACGTAACTATCAAGTTTGAGAGCAGTATGCTGCCCATACAAATTCTGTTTAATATAAAATTAAATATTCAACCAACCTCAGCGAGAAATCCAAATATTTCTCCCTTCAGGCTTTGTATTTACTTTTCCGAGACTATGGGTCCCCACAACCCGCACTCTTGAATAAAACATTGGAGCAGCTGTGAGAAAGTGAAACATCCGTCTTTAAAAGTCGTGTTGACCTAGCGGGCGAAGCTCATGACTTTCCATAAAACAACCAAGCTAACTTTTTTAGCGTCCTCTCAAAGGACTTTTATGACGCGTGATGCTGTTGGAGCGACTCGTCTAAGCTCTTTCTCTATTATACGCTGAGCGCCCGTCATAGTGGCATTTCACAGTACTAAATAAGTATGAGGCTGCAGGACCAGGAGCTCTGTGACTCTGAGCACAGGAATGCAGCCAACTCGGGCTCAGTTTTCACATTACTATTATATTTAAAGGGAAGCGCTAAATCTGTAGGGAGGCCATACAGTTCTTGGGGGGGGAGGCAATTAAGTTTTACTCCAGGTTGCTCCAAGGGAAGGGTAGCTTCAATTCCGCGGATCATGAACCCTTCACCACCGATAGGGCCTTCCATGGAGATAGATCAGTGTGTGTGTAATTCCTAAGAGGGTTCAAGTTTATAAAAAAAAAACTGTCTAGGTCTTCGCTTTACATGGCATTTAATGGAATGCTCAATATGATTCATGCTGTTCTTTCAGAACCTCATTCATTTCGTTTTCATTCTGAGTGAATGTATCCTCATGTAAGTGAATGAACCCTCATGTAAGTGAATGAACCCTCATATAAGTGAATGAACCCTCATGTAAGTGAATGAACCCTCATGTAAGTGAATGAACCCTCATGTAAGTGAATGAACCCTCATGTAAGTGAATGAACCCTCATGTAAGTGAATGAACCCTCATGTAAGTGAATGAACCCCTCATGTAAGTAAATGAACCCTCATGTAAGTGAATGAACCCCCATATAAGTGAATGAACCCTCATGTAAGTGAATGAACCCTCATGTAAGTGAATGAACCCTCATGTAAGTGAATGAACCCTCATGTAAGTGAATGAACCCTCATGTAAGTAAATGAACCCTCATGTAAGTGAATGAACCTCATGTAAGTGAATGAACCCTCATGTAAGTGAATGAACCTCATATAAGTGAATGAACCCTCATGTAAGTGAATGAACCCTCATGTAAGTGAATGAACCCTCATGTAAGTGAATGAACCCTCATGTAAGTGAATGAACCCTCATGTAAGTGAATGAACCCCCATATAAGTGAATGAACCCTCATGTAAGTGAATGAACCCTCATGTAAGTGAATGAACCATCATATAAGTGAATGAACCCTCATGTAAGTGAATGAACCCTCATGTAAGTGAATGAACCCTCATGTAAGTGAATGAACCCTCATGTAAGTGAATGAACCCTCATGTAAGTGAATGAACCCTCATGTAAGTGAATGAACCCTCATGTATTTAAAGAACGACAATTTTTATAGCTGAATTTTTGCTCAACAAAATATTTTGTTTTTCCTGAATGTTTATTTTATTTGTTTTACTTGTTTCCAGTGAATTCTTGTTTTTGTTCAATCTTAATAACTTCAAAGTGCAAGTGTGATTTTTGTCCCCTTTTTGACATTAGTGGTCTATTTGAGAAATTCAACCCCCTTTTTTTTGTATTTTCCCTTCTATTTTCTATATTTTTTTTGACTGTCTCAGAGGGTATAGTTTATACAGACTCCGTTGGCTTCTGTATTCAACTTTTCGATGCACTGGTTTGAAGTTTGTGCTCTCAGAATGGTTTTCCAGAGAAAGTTTGATAGCTCCCTTGTTTGTTCAGCTCCAGTCAATACTCGATTACACAAGTTAAATTTACTAAACATCCCCCTCACGTTGGATATTTATTTTGGGTACCCCTGATTAACTTCAGCCTTGTTTGTACTTCACTGAGGTTGTGATCAGTGTGTGTCGTGTGGGAGATCATGTCAGTGACTAGTGTGTGTCGTGTGGGAGATCATGTCAGTGACTAGTGTGTGTCGTGTGGGAGATCATGTCAGTGACCAGTGTGTGTCGTGTGGGAGATCATGTCAGTGACCAGTGTGTGTCGTGTGGGAGATCATGTCAGTGACTAGTGTGTGTCGTGTGGGAGATCATGTCAGTGACTAGTGTGTGTCGTGTGGGAGATCATGTCAGTGACTAGTGTGTGTCGTGTGGGAGATCATGTCAGTGACTAGTGTGTCGTGTGGGAGATCACGTCAGTGACTAGTGTGTATCGTGTGGGAGATCATGTCAGTGACTAGTGTGGGAGATCATGTCAGTGACTAGTGTGGGAGATCATGTCAGTGACTAGTGTGGGAGATCATGTCAGTGACTAGTGTGGGAGATCATGTCAGTGACTAGTAGTGGAGATCATGTCAGTGACTAGTGTGGGAGATCATGTCAGTGACTAGTGTGGGAGATCATGTCAGTGACTAGTGTGGGAGATCATGTCAGTGACTAGTGTGGGAGATCATGTCAGTGACTAGTGTGGGAGATCATGTCAGTGACTAGTGTGGGAGATCATGTCAGTGACTAGTGTGGGAGATCATGTCAGTGACTAGTGTGGGAGATCATGTCAGTGACTAGTGTGGGAGATCATGTCAGTGACTAGTGTGGGAGATCATGTCAGTGACTAGTGTGGGAGATCATGTCAGTGACTAGTGTGGGAGATCATGTCAGTGACTTAGTGTGGGAGATCATGTCAGTGACTAGTGTGGGAGATCATGTCAGTGACTAGTGTGGAGATCATGTCAGTGACTAGTGTGGGAGATCATGTCAGTGACTATGTGGGAGATCATGTCAGTGACTAGTGTGGGAGATCATGTCAGTGACTAGTGTGGGAGATCATGTCAGTGACTAGTGTGGGAGATCATGTCAGTGACTAGTGTGGGAGATCATGTCAGTGACTAGTGTGGGAGATCATGTCAGTGACTAGTGTGGAAGATCATGTCAGTGACTAGTTACTCGTTGTTCATGAAGATTAAATCTTTATTTCCAGAAGGGCCATTTATCTGTTAGTTCAGAATTAATATACCAAATTGGCTCTGGTTATCTCTAACATAAGCCTTTTTGTTTAGTTTACTTTCAGCTGAAACTTTTAAGGCTGAACCTTACGGATAATATTCGTGAATGATTTTAAAGGTTTAACATTCAGTTTTTTGAGGATGGCTTGTATATGAGGATAATTTTTCGATTTTTTTGTCACCAACTTTGCTCCCTAATACCTCTACAATATCATTTATGATGTTAAGCTTTATGTGGCTATAAGGGTTATTTTGACATACAAACCTATTGATTCTTGTGTCATATTTACTCTATCACAATTTTACATATTTTATTGTGTATACGATAACCTAGCTATTAAAGAGTCCGACTTTGAATACCTGAAAACAAGAAATAATCACGATATACAAAATGCTCGAGGGCATCTACAGGGTAGACAAGAACAGATTGCTTATATGTCTCACGAAATCGTAATAATACGATTGCAAACAAACCACGGAACGGGTGGGGTTTGAACACATGGTTTGGCCTGGAGTTTTACGACTTACTCGCCATGGGTTAAAATCTCACCCATTTCGTGGTTAGATTGTTCACCATAAGGAGGAGCTAGAAGAGTGCATGCAAATGGAAAGTGACACCCAAGTCATCAAGAGATCAAGAATGGAAGACTAGAAGCAAAGTAGCTTCACAGTTTTAAAAGAAAGTGCAGCAATAAAGAGATTACGTTCGCCATCAGAAAATGGAGAGAAGAGCCCGAGAGGTGGAGCTCAACACCCACAAACTCAGATAGGCAATTATAACTAGGAAATTACATACACACGAAAGAGCGAGCAGACGGAGGTGACGATATTGCTTTAGCTTCAAAGAACGAACCATTAATTTTATTTACTTGAAAGTAGAAATAACTAGTAAAACGTGGTGTTCTGCTATTTTCTGATGACACATTCTTAAGATAAGAGTGCCACAAAGAAACCAAAGAAGCAACTAATCGTTTAAGTGTCAGTAAATCTTTACATTTAATAGTAGGCTCTTTACAAACAGTAAAATGGTAAAAGTGTCAAAGACCTCAGATATATATATATATATATATATATATATATATATATATATATATATATATATATATATTTATATGTATATATATATATATAGTGTGTTGTATGTGTCGTGCCGAATAGGTAAAACTGGTCAATTAGCAAGAACTCATTTAAAATTAAATCCTTTCTAAAAATTTCTCTAGTAATTTTGTACCAAAAGTACCTTAGAAAACTTACCTAACCTTATTATAACAAGCACAATTTAATTTAGCCTAACCTAACTAAATATATTTTAGATAAGTTTACAATAATTTAATAATAAACAATTAAATATATTTTTTTCGTTAGGTTCAGAATGATTTTTGCGAAATTATTGCATACACAAATTATCGCTTGTCATGTTTTACCTATTCGGTACGACATGTATACCTTCATACAAATACATATATCCAGTACCTGGAACCTTGGAATTTAAAACACATTTAGCTTTTTTTTAATTACATGATTTATCGCATTAAGTAAGACTTTATAAAGCCAGGCCCACACCTCATTTTCCCTAACACCTACACACACACACTGTTCTATCTTCCTGGCCTAGATTTTCCTCCATATTTGCCTGCTTGATGAATGAATTACAAGGCGTACGTAATACAAGGCACATAAGGTTGTCTGCGCTGCCTCACACCCAGATAATGAGGTAATCTCCTCTGCCACCAAGCCACCTACTCTTACCCTCTCAAGAGATTTATTCGCCTGTGTGGCAGGAAAAGATTCTCTCTCTCGCCGGTTCCCGCTCTCGCCTCTTTTTATTTTCTTCGTCAGGAAACAGTCTCCTAACTAGGGTTTTACTTAAGATGCGCCGTTCAGTGGCTCTTAGAAGTGTCGACGATGTATGTAGTAGTAGTATTGTTAATGGTCAGAGTTGAGTCTAGTGATTCCAGCCATATAAATGGGTCCTGGTGATTATGGTCTCATGGCCTGGTCCTGGTGATTATGGTCTCATGGCCTGGTCCGGGTGATTATGGTCTCATGGCCTGGTCCTGGTGATTATGGTCTCATGGCCTGGTCCTGGTGATCTGGTCCTGGTGATTATGGTCTCAGGCTGGTCCGGATTAGGTCCATGGTGTCCTGGTGATTATGGTCTCATGGCCTGGTCCTGGTGATTATGGTCTCATGGCCTGGTCCTGGTGATTATGGTCTCATGGCCTGGTCCTGGTGATTATGGTCTCATGGCCTGGTCCTGGTGATTATGGTCTCATGGCCTGGTCCTGGTGATTATGGTCTCATGGCCTGGTCCTGGTGATTATGGTCTCATGGCCTGGTCCTGGTGATTATGGTCTCATGGCCTGGTCCTGGTGATTATGGTCTCATGGCCTAGTCCTGGTGATTATGGTCTCATGGCCTGGTCCTGGTGATTATAGCCCCTATGGGTTATTCCCAGTGATTTCGGACTCAGATGTAACGTGAATGAATGTTGTCCTTCAGATGGGGTGCCGTTGGCTTTATGATTCCTTCCTCTAACTCAAGATTTCTTCCGCGTCAACTACATACGCTAAACACCAAGGAGACTTTACAATAACAGTTGAAAAGCTATTCTTAAACTTTGGCTTATTTTGCATAAATATTTACGTTAGCGATACATTAAAACAACATCTAAAAACTTATTCTTCAGATTTTAACTTATTTTCATGAAAATATACAATTAAAGCAGTTAAGACAAAGCAAAGAACATTCTGACAAACAAATACTGAAGTCATACGAAACAAAATTGCATTGAGTGAGTTATCTAAGAATTGTTTTTAGGAACTTCAGCAAAGATGCATTTAATACATTATACACAACGTATGTTAGACTCATCTTGGAATATGCAGCGCCAGCATGGAACCTTCATCTGATCAAACACAAAAAAACTTTAGACGATCCAAGGCATCGTAATGAAACTTGTGCCGGAACTGAGGATGGTGGATTCTGAACAGAAACATAAGAAAAATCACTAACATTAAAAGAGAGGCAAACCTGAGGGAACATAATCATGACATATTTATTAAGAGGATCCGAAATGCTCAGGCAGGCATGCTAGTGACTTTCTTTGTGCTTAACACTATTTTATAACAATAAAACAAGATTTTTGATATTTGAGGAGACGTAGGTAAGGGATAGATGGCAGGTACAGAAGCACCATAAGGAAATTAAGAATGCTTTTTGGTGTCACATCGACAAGGAACCGGAACGCACTGCATGAAGAGGTGGTGAAGGAGGCAACCATTATATACACTTTTAAGACTACTGCAGATATAATTAGTCCTGGAGTGCAGGATCAGTGAAACTGTTCCACATGAGTTAAGTGGTGGGGCCACGAGCTGTGACTAGACTCCTGCAAACACATCTAGGTGAATACAATTAGAGGAACACACACGCACACACACATACACAGAAACAAAGGTACACGTATAATACACTTTGTCCTTCCGTTCCGCAGGTCCCTTATGAACCCTTAAATCCCAGCACGAACTTCCCGTTGTATTCTTGGACTCCAAATTATGAGTATCATTAATTTTCCAAAATTACAGGGGAGTATAATGAACCCTTTAAAAATACATTAAATTGTAATTACATTTGGATGGGACTAAGTCTTAAGTACAACATGTGTACAAAGAGTTGTACTCACCATGTTGTGGTTGCGGGGGTCGATTCACTGTTCTCGACCCAGAAACTAACACTATTGACGGTCTGTGAGAGAAAAGTCGGAAAACTGGGCTAATGGGTATTTCAGACAGACTGTTACAGAGTGTCGCCGCCTGCCCTGCCATCTAGCGGTTGGGGTGAGAGTTTGCTAAATCACTTCACCTCCTCCACTCTTCTCCTGATTTGGTAAGGTGATCTACCAGGAATATTTTTTTTTTTTTTTTTTTTTTTGTATTTAACCTGGTTACCAGCAATGACACTGAAGTACAATCACCACGTTTTGTCTTCAATGTTATATTTAATATCCATCTTGTAACCAGTATTTTTTTTTTTTGGTCTTACCAGCTGTGCTGTTGGCGTGGTCATCCACAGTAGACGCTCAATATTCTGGGAGCGACATCCCAGGCAATAGGACTTAGTGGGACGTAGCGACTTCTCTCTCTCTCCTTTGCGATCTGGAGTGAGATACTGCAAACCAGAAATGACAGGAGCTTCTCCATCTACATAAGAGCAGGCCTACCCAGGATGAAGAACATCATATCTTCATTACATCTTAAGAAAACATCCTGCGTTGAGAAAAGTCTCCTGTCTCAAGATCTCACCTGAACCAAAGGTGGTCTTTTTCTTATATTTAATTAAATACATCTTAATTTTTCCATTCTTATTTTTCCTCAAAGTAATTTTTTTACATACTTCTGATCATGAGGAAGCCGTTCCCTCTGACACGGTCTGATACAGATTTTTCACCATTTGGATCCTGAACCCTTGCCAAATGCCAAACTGGACTATTCGGCTTATTGACATACACACACACACAACACACACACACACAGCCCGGTGGCCTAGGTAAAGTGTACACAGGGCCCTCATTCTGGCGGGAAACATTCGAAGTGTTCTCACAACACAACAGGCCTAGTTCTAATGGACTGCCTAGACAAAATGGTAACTACACAAATAACAGCATGTCCATTAACAAGCCTTTGACTAACTACGAACATGAAAGAAAATCTGAAACTAAGGCACATAAATCACTTGCAGCTTATCAGATCAAACGTCTGAAGAACTCTCTGGTGCAAACACTGCAACATTCTTTCAAAAGCCGACGAAATAATCTAAAGATTAAACAACTTTCCAGACAGAAAACTTATTGAAGCCGAGACTCAATAATTCTTCACATGAAACGGGAAGCCTTGTTATGCCTAGACCCTTGACTCTTGGAGAGAGAGACTTAACCAAATATCGGCAGGCCAGGTCAGAGCAATGCAGTGAATGTCCAATGGTGACTCTGCCCCCTTCTGCCTCTACTTACCTGACTGCAGTATATATGGCACTTCTCCGGACATATGCTTAACAATAATAAATTAAGAAGAGAATAAGTTATAATCAAAACATTAATTTTTAAAAGGGTGGATCGGTAAGCCAGCGGAAGCCCTCAGTCAGATGACCAAAATCCCCAGCGTCAGCAAACTGTCCTGTTTATTGACAAACATTATACACAATACATATGCTGCACTTTTCTCAAGATTGATGGACTGAACAAATTAACTCTAGGCTGAGGGACTGATTACTTCAAACTACTCATCTTCCACCGTTCTTATCTGTATTGGGCTTAAGAAGAAACTGACTGGCGAAACGTTTCCTTAATAAAGATTACCAAATGTTGCCTAAGTGTCTCGTTCTTCAACTTGTCGCGTTTTTTAAACCATTTACATAAGAGCTGGATTATGGCTTCTTAGGAAAGACACGAATGCAGTGTCATTACATTAATGGTGAATAATAGAGACAAGTTGTTGGACAAGTCTCGTGTATGTCACCCAACTGCATCTTTTTCATCACAAATGCATTTGTGGGTAATCTTTTATAGACGACGTTTCGCACAAGCAGTAGACTATCAAATCCACTTGAATTACGATTTCTTAAGAGGTGATAAACCCTATAGATATGTGGATACTCACAAGTATGCAAAGCAAGATAGAGAGAGAAAGCTCTATTTAGATCAACACGTTTTCCAAATGAAGACAAGCTTTAGAATGTAACGCTGAAGTGGCTAGTTTACTGCGAAAAACAGAATGTGGATACAAACAATACCTAGGAACACTAGGCCCTAAAATAGTTTGCAGGAGTATAACTGGATATGCATCTATTTGTTTCATCTATTACAAGCAAATTTAGAATGTTTCCTTAAAATGTCCAGTGGCTTATTTGATATAATAAGGCACCTTGCCGTTTTGTGTGTATATACACACACACACAAAACGGCACCTAATTATGGTTGCAGGGGTCGAGTCATAGCTCTTGGCTCCGCTCAATGATACTTAGATAATTACATAACGAGGCCTGAAAGACTAATTTACAAACATTCACTATCTTCACCGGACCTGGAGAAGGACCAACGTTTATATGCAGACAACTTACACAGTCACGTAAGCGCGTTCACGCAAGCATGAACACAATGTGCAAAAGCAGAATGCGTAGGACGATTTCTTGATGCCAGAGATGGGAAGAAGGCATAATTTTTAAGCGAGATGAAATGTAGAGGAAATATCGGAAAATGTTTCCTCACAAATAGAGGTGGCGACATTTTCCTTGTTAGGAAACGTGGAAAATGTCTCCTAATTTAGGTCAATCATGTGATGACCCACTCAGTGGAGGTGATGGTCATCTAACCAACGGAGACCATCTGCTGGCTTGCCACCATCTCTCTCCCTTCCCATCCTCTTCACCGACAAGACTTTAAGATCACATATGTGATAGTAGCTTTCGCACCCATATATAAAAACAAAGACACCACACAGTAGTGTCCTGGGGAAACAAACAGAATGGTAGATGACTGAAAGTGAAGTATACATGAAATAGCATGCTGAATCAACTAAGACTTTTTGAAAGTTACATGAAGTTATATCAGTCTGCGGGACACCACAGGATGAAACTCTATCCCTAGAACTACAAATAAGATATAAAAACGTAATTACCAGCGTGTACACACACACACTTGAACAAATCCTCGCTAAAATACACCTCCAATGTACATGATAGAAGTTAAAAAATGAGAATGTAAACAGATAAATCCATGAAGCATATTAGGAAAAGATATAAAATGTCTAAAAATGTGAGGTGAAAAAGGTATACAAACGAAGCCAAAATGATGTAATAACTACGTTTAAATCAGCTTCCCCCAGCACCAGGTATCTTCCCCTCCCCCAGCACCAGGTATCTTCCCCTCCCCCAGCACCAGGTATCTTCCCCTTCCCCAGCACCAGCTATCTTCCCCTTCCCCAGCACCAGCTATCTTCCCCTTCCCCAGCACCAGCTATCTTCCCCTTCCCCAGCACCAGCTATCTTCCCCTTCCCCAGCACCAGCTATCTTCCCCTTCCCCAGCACCAGCTATCTTCCCTTCCCCAGCACCAGCTATCTTCCCTTCCCCAGACCAGCTATCTTCCCTTCCCCAGCACCAGCTATCTTCCCTTCCCCAGCACCAGCTATCTTCCCCTTCCCCAGCACCAGCTATCTTCCCCTTCCCCAGCACCAGCTATCTTCCCTTCCCCAGCACCAGCTATCTTCCCTTCCCCAGCACCAGCTATCTTCCCTTCCCCAGCACCAGCTATCTTCCCTTCCCCAGCACCAGCTATCTTCCCCTTCCCCAGCACCAGCTATCTTCCCCTTCCCCAGCACCAGCTATCTTCCCTTCCCCAGCACCAGCTATCTTCCCTTCCCCAGCACCAGCTATCTTCCCTTCCTCAGCACCAGCTATCTTCCCTTCCCCAGCACCAGCTATCTTCCCTTCCCCAGCACCAGCTATCTTCCCTTCCCCAGCACCAGCTATCTTCCCCTTCCCCAGCACCAGCTATCTTCCCTTCCCCAGCACCAGCTATCTTCCCTCCCCAGCACCAGCTATCTTCCCTCCCCAGCACCAGCTATCTTCCCCTCCCCAGCACCAGCTATCTTCCCTCCCCAGCACCAGCTATCTTCCCCTCCCCAGCACCAGCTATCTTCCCTCCCCAGCACCAGCTATCTTCCCTCCCCAGCACCAGCTATCTTCCCTCCCCAGCACCAGCTATCTTCCCTCCCCAGCACCAGCTATCTTCCCTCCCCAGCACCAGCTATCTTCCCCTCCCCAACACCAGCTATCTTCCCTCCCCAGCACAGCTATCTTCCCTCCCCAGCACCAGCTATCTTCTCTCCCCAGCACCAGCTATCTTCCCTCCCCAGCACCAGCTATCTTCCCTCCCCAGCACCAGCTATCTTCCCCTCCCCAGCACCAGCCATCTTCCCCTCCCCAGCACCAGCTATCTTCCCTCCCCAGCACCAGCTATCTTCCCCTCCCCAGCACCAGCTATCTTCCCTATCCCCAGCACCGCCATCTTCCCTCCCCAGCACCTGCCATCTTCCCTCCCTCAGCACCTGCCATTTCCCTCCCCCAGCACCAGCCGTCTTTCCCTCTCGCAGCACCAGCAATCTTCCCTCCCCAGTACAAACAATCTTTCCTTCCCAGCACAAGTTTAATATGACAGAAAAACACAGCTAGCTTTTGTTCCCACTATGTAAATAACATGAATAGGGTATCAGGATACTGATGGTATATCCAATTTTGCCAAAAAACTCCCCTTTATCCATACATCCTGTCCAAGAGGATCCCTCAGTCTCCCTGTACACCTCACCCTAAACTCCGCCAAGAGGTCAACGCTGAATTTTGTCAGAAAGGCCCTGAACTCAGTAAACTAGAGGCTCAGCTTCCTGCACTCAGCAACAGAGTTTATAAACATCTGTACAGTGGCCAAAACTTTCGTCAGCAAATATTCTTCTGGCAAAGAAAACTCTCGTCTGAGTCTCCTATAAGCGTCGCGATCTCTTCATCAGTAACACCTGGACGGAAGCCACGGCTATTTCAAAGAAAAATTTACTGCCTTGCAAAAGTCTCTGATTTGTCAGTAGAGTAGTACACTCTTCCACTACCGCGGCAACATGAACCTGCAGAAATAGGTGTAGTGGCCCACTCGCTTCCCACAGTGAGCAAGTATTTCGATGGTAGACATACGAATGCATAATCTAGTAGGGCCAACTGAAGATCCCAACAATGCAATGCATTTTACTGATGGTTCAGTGGATCCAGGCAACAATTGTTTTGTAGCTTAAGTCCATCAATTAAACACTCCTAGTTATTATAGGTTTTCTAACCACTGTTTAGAAATGAGTCGAGTTCATGGCAAATCCAGATACGACTGCTTTAAAGTTCTGGCAACACGGTCTTCGCATGGACATTCTCATTACTCTCCTCCCACTTTGGCATACTCAACAACCGGTTAATATGAAGCTCATCACTTGCTTTAATGTCATAAAGACTAAACAGGGAAGTAGAAACAAACCACGTACAGGTTTGAACACATGGCGAGTATGTCTCAAAACTGCAGGCCAGTGCCTAAGCCACTGAACCTAGCTGAGTGGTTTATGCACTGGCCTGGAGTTTTACAACTCACTTGCCATGGATTCAAACCCCACCAGTTCCGTGGTTTGTTTGCAATTGTGTTATTACGATTTTGTGAGTCATGAACGAGAAACACAATGAATGGATACTAAGGCATGTCAATATAAGAGCAAACGAGACGGAAGATTAAAAAAACAAAGCAAGCACAAGGAATGAGCAGGTAACTCCCACCACAGCAATCAGCTTTTGACATTTTTAAACTTATGCAAGAGAAGACAGCAAGAGAAACAAAACACGAACAAACAGTGTATGAAGATTATGATCTGCTGCACAATACCAACCAACATAGACCGGAAACTCTTCCTATGTTGCGTCCAGTATTTTTTAGACAGTGAAGATGTAGCCGCGTTCAGTTACTCTCGTTAAACAAAATTAGTAGGAACTTTCCTCTATATTGCAAAATTCACGTTTTAAAACATGTAAACCACATAATCTCTCTAGTAATATAACACTTAAGTGCACAAGCCACAGCACCACAAAACACAACCTCAAGGCAAATAATTCATAAAACAGAAAAAAATAGTAACAAAATCTACGGAAGAGCAACAAGTTGCATAACACTCAGTAGAAAAATGACTCCTAAAATAAGACAAACTACTCAGAAAACAAAACATCCATTCCTCCCTATCCTGACACCTCAAAATACTGAAGACGACAGCAATAATTACAAAAATATTCAAAGAAAGAGATGAAGGGAAACATTGAGGAGGAGAACGTAAACTTCTTAATAAATTTTAACGAAGATTTGATATCAAATGATAATAGACTAAGTTCTGGAGAAGCACAGTATCAGATCCTGAAAGTTTCGAGAAACAAGGAAACCAAAAATCAGAAAAAGTAAATCGTACAGATGTTTGCTAAAAAAAAAAAAAAAGAGAGAAGGAAGCCATTCGAAGAATAAGAGGGTAAGAAAGCCTCCGCCTCGAGAGAGTCGAGGACAGGGAAGTCCCAGAGGAATACGAGGACATGAAAGCCCCCAGAGGCAGACGATGACAGGGAAGCCCCTAAGAAAGATGACGATATGAAACCCCCAGAGGAAGACAAGGACAGGGACGCCCCCAGAGAAAGATAAGTCCCAGAGGAACACGACGACAGAGAAGCCCCAGAGGAAGAAGAGGACAGGAAAGCCCCAGAGGAAGAAGAGGGCAGGAAAGCCCATAGAGGAAGAAGAGGGCAGGAAAGCCCATAGAGGAAGAAGAGGGCAGGAAAGCCCATAGAGGAAGAAGAGAGGCAGGAAAGCCCATAGAGGAAGAAGAGGGCAGGAAAGCCCATAGAGGAAGGAGAGGGCAGGAAAGCCCCCAGAGGAAGAAGAGGGCAGGAAAGCCCCCAGAGGAAGAAGAGGACAGGAAAGCCCCCAGAGGAAGAAGAGGGCAGGAGGAAAGCCCCCAGAGAAAAGAGGGAGCCAGAGGAGAGAGGCAGGAAAGCCCCAGAGGAAGAAGAGGGCAGGGGAGAAGCCCTCAGAGGAAGAAGAGGAGGACCCAGGAAAGCCCCAGAGGAAGAAGAGGGCAGGAAAGCCCCAGAGAGAAGAGGGCAGGACCCAGAGGAGAGGGCAGGAAAGCCCCCAGAGGAAGAAGAGGGCAGGAAAGCCCCCAGAGGAAGAAGAGGGCAGGAAAAACCCCAGAGGAAGAAATGGTCAGAAAGCCACCAGAGGAAGAGGGCAGGAAACCCCCAGAGGAAGAAGAGGGGGACAGGAAAGCCCAGAGGAAGATAAGGACAGGAAGAAAATGAGGCCAAGAATGCCTCTTACCCATCTCCTTCCTCAACCCTCCAGTAGACACCACCATCACTACACACAGAAGAAACTATCCTAGACAGTCACAATACAACTACAGGTAATAAGCGTAACACTCCACTAGGCAACACATCCTCAGTGTTAGCTACAACTATTTTTTTACGAGATTCCAGTAATAATAAACATATAAAATCTAGTCAAAAGTTTCATGGAAAGAAGAAATTATAATTATGACAATGTCTTGAACTAGCTCAGAAAAATTAATCAAAATTTTAAAAGAATGACACAAATTAACTTGGAAAAAGAAAATGCAGAGCGGGGAGAATAAGAGGGCATAAATCAGCAGTATTTAACTCCCAACATACGAAGTTGTAGGGGAAAAATCCCACAATAACAGCGTACAACAAATGAACGTGGGACACGATGCGTGTAATGTGGGAGTTCCTCCCCTAGACTCCCCTCTCCCTTTCTAAGTCTTCCATCTCCCCTCTTTTCCCTTTCCTTTTCTCCTCTCTCCTCCATCTCCTCCCTCTAAATCTCTCTCCCCTCCCAAGTCACATTATTATTATTATTATTATTATTATATTCACGAGGAAGTGCTTAACGCATAGGGGTGAGCCAGCTCTTGGGGAATTTTCTGAAATCAGATTTGTTGCGAAAGAAAAGATTGCGCTAGTTCGTGCGATCAAGAGGCCGTGACTAGCATCAAGGCACGCACCCATGACTAGCATCAAGGCACCATGACTAGCATCAAGGCAGGCATCCATGACTAGCATCAAGGCACGCACCCATGACTAGCATCAAGGCACCATGACTAGCATCAAGGCACCATGACTAGCAACAAGGCACCATGACTAGCATCAAGGCACGCACCCATGACTAGCATCAAGGCACGCACCCATGACTAGCATCAAGGCACCATGACTAGCATCAAGGCACGCACCCATGACTAGCATCAAGGCACACAGCCATGACTAGCATCAAGGCACACAGCCATGACTAGCATCAAGGCACCATGACTAGCATCAAGGCACCATGATTAGCATCAAGGCACCATGATTAGCATCAAGGCACGCACCCATGACTAGCATCAAGGCACCATGACTAGCATCAAGGCACACACCCATGACTAGCATCAAGGCACGCACCCATGACTAGCATCAAGGCACGCACCCATGACTAGCATCAAGGCACGCACCCATGACTAGCACCAAGGCACGCACCCATGACTAGCATCAAATCACGCACCCATGACTAGCATCAAGGCACGCACCCATGACTAGCATCAAGGCACGCACCCATGACTAGCATCAAGGCACACACCCATGACTAGCATCAAGGCACGCACCCATGACTAGCATCAAGGCACGCACCCATGACTAGCATCAAGGCACGCACCCATGACTAGCATCAAGGCACGCACCCATGACTAGCATCAAGGCACGCACCCATGACTAGCATCAAGGCACGCACCCATGACTAGCATCAAGGCACGCACCCATGACTAGCATCAAGGCACGCACCCATGACTAGCATCAAGGCACGCACCCATGACTTAGCATCAAGGCACGCACCCATGACTAGCATCAAGGCACGCACCCATGACTAGCATCAAGGCACGCACCCATGACTAGCATCAAGGCACGCACCCATGACTAGCATCAAGGCACGCACCCATGACTAGCATCAAGGCACGCACCCATGACTAGCATCAAGGCACGCACCCATGACTAGCATCAAGGCACGCACCCATGACTAGCATCAAGGCACGCACCCATGACTAGCATCAAGGCACGCACCCATGACTAGCATCAAGGCACGCACCCATGACTAGCATCAAGGCACACACCCATGACTAGCATCAAGGCACGCACCCATGACTAGCATCAAGGCACGCACCCATGACTAGCATCAAGGCACGCACCCATGACTAGCATCAAGGCACGCACCCATGACTAGCATCAAGGCACGCACCCATGACTAGCATCAAGGCACGCACCCATGACTAGCACAAGGCACGCACCCATGACTAGCATCAAATCACGCACCCATGACTAGCATCAAGGCACGCACCCATGACTAGCATCAAGGCACGCACCCATGACTAGCATCAAGGCACGCACCCATGACTAGCATCAAGGCACGCACCCATGACTAGCATCAAGGCACGCACCCATGACTAGCATCAAGGCACGCACCCATGACTAGCATCAAGGCACGCACCCATGCAACCACTCACTCTCGCGTATCAAACCTGAAAGTCTTCAATTCTCCAGACCCATAAATGACCCTTACGGGCTTAGCGCTTCCCCGGGAATATGCTGCTAATAACCGAAATGTTAATTCTTTCCGGCAACGGTAATTTAAGGCCAAAAAAAAGGTACTCGTGAAGAAAAGACCATTTTTCTTTTGTCTTTTATTTTCTTGGTTTTATTCTCTTTTGTCTTTTAACGACTTAAATTTTTATTGCCTTTCACTTTTTCTTAACCGTATTCTATTCTTTTGTGTTTTATTGTATTGTATTATTTTCTACTATCAGTCATTTATTGTTTTATTTTTTCTGTTTTATTCTGTTTTTTCTAATTGTTTTATTTTATTTTATCCTCTAAATATCTTGTCTGTTCCCTTATATTTTAGTATTTTTATTCTACCTGTTCTTTGTGTTAGTGTGACTTTGTAAATGGTCCAAGTTGGACCGAAACGTCGTCGTAAGCTCCTCTCTTCTATGTGCGGGTTGTGTGTGTATTGTTCCAGTCACGGTATTGTGACTTTTTTTGTTACATTACTGTGTTTTACTGAAACAACGTATCGCTCTCTAGAGCGATACGTCGTCCCTAATAAAAGCCTGCTCTCAGGTTGCCTTTTGTCAACTGCTGTCAATCTGTCATCAGTATATCAGCTCCATTTCAGTGAATATGCTGCACTTTTATCAAAACTGAAAGACTGAACACATCGACTCCAGGCTTAGGGACTGATTACCTAAAACAACAAATCCTTATCTTGCACCTTTCTCTACAATGGACTGAAGAACCACTGGCTGGCGAATCGTTTCCAAAATAAAGACAACCAAATGTTGTATACGTGTCTCATTTATCAACTTGTTGGTTTTTATTGACAGAGAAAACGTAAACACATACCATGAAGACAGAGAACATGAAGTCATTACTCGTGTCAATGGTATACTTAATTTCAGTAATTATTCCCGGGGACTCGCTCCTAAAGCAATCAAAATCCATTACTTAATTAAGGTTGCTTCTTGGGAGACTTATTCAAGCTCATTAACTGCCTGGGAAATTCTTCCTGTGTAATGAGCCTAGGCAAGATATCTCCGACGAAAAGAATGTTAATTATTATTATTATTTTAATTATTATATTCATGATGATAGAAACAGTACTTCAGGACAGGATAGTTACGTTATTGCAAGATATAAGAATTAATTAGTTGTATTACACGAGGTTTGTAAAAAGTAAATTTGCGCACGCACGCACGCGCACTCTCTCTCTCTCTCTCTCTCTCTCTCTGAGTGAATACTTTTTGAAGTTTCTAAGTGTATAAATTTGTCATAAACGTTACTTAAATCATGAAAAACGAATTAAAAAAAAATTGTCTTTCCATCTTTTTCGCTTACTTTTGTTGTGTGTTTCTTTGAAAATTATTCTGTATTTACGAAAATAGTTGATTTAATTACTAATTTTTCTCTGCTAACGATGTTTTTAAGCGGAGTGACGGGTTCTGTAAAATAGACACTGAGCTCTTTACCCGAGAGAGCGGGTTCTATACCCGAACCATAAGGTTCTATACCCGAAACACAACGTTCTGTAGCGAATACCCGGGTTCTATAAACCGAGACACTGAGGCTTATAGATATAACCCGAGTTCTTCAGAAGCCAGTACCCGTGCATGTTCATCTCAACACACACACACACACACACACACACACACACACACACACACACACACACACACACACACTCAGGCTAACAGTTACTGAGACAGATGGAGAGTTAACAGTTATTGGTACAGTTATATTCGACAAAGTCTCGACACCTCAGCAGCAGCCTCCAGCACTGGTCAACATAGAGCTTGAATTGGCAAACCTACTGCTTAATGCAGTAGGATAAGGATGAGATGCAGGAAGGGTACATAACAGAGGTCTACACCTAATGACTCAAAGTCCCCTTACCAAAAGGAATTCAATGTCTGAATTTTTGACCAGTTATTTGTAACGAATTTAGGTAGACACGCAGCAAAGGCAAGTTTTACCGGTCGCTTTTCAACCTATCATTCCACGATTCTTGTTGTCGGTGAGCCATTTGGTTCCCTTTAGCACAGGCAGATTACATCCTCCCTTTACTGATCAGCGTGAGACTCCTCCAGCACCCGAGTTATAAGCTCCTTTATACTTCTTTCGTATTTAAACAATTGATTAGACTGTCCCTGAGGACCAGACTATTGCGACCTCCGAGAAAGGACGCAGGAAAAGTTTTGTATATATTATTGCCTTTTCATATATTTTTTTTATATTTTTGTTACTTTCATTAATAGTTAAAATGAAAATTTCATGCTTTATATTATTTGAGTTATTATATTAGCTTATGTACGTAGGTATGATGTAACAACTACGTCTCTCATTGTGCTCGCTGTTGGAGAGTGAATCTAATAGCAACGTACCTGATCATACACTCAAGTGTATGATCATACACTCAAGTGTACCAAGTGTACAGTTTATCTAAAGTGCCTATAGCAGCATTTGTACAGTATAAGTACATACAAGTATAATAAGATATACTACAAGATAAGTGTAGGATCTTATCTCCTTGATTATTCAAACTATATTAACTGTAATTATTACCACCTAGACACCTTTATTAAAAATCTCATCTTTTGTTTGTTTATATTCATCCAGTTGTGATCCCAAAGTGCTATTGAGAAGCCACTTAATTTTAACAGGATAACTGGACTAGAATATAGTCTGACAACCTGTTACAAAATCAAAAACAGGCTAGATGCTAGAGGGGAATCAATAACTTGACCTAGAGGTGTCTTTACTTTATACATGTTGCATTTTGTCCTCAATTTGCACATCCTATAATTTCTTAAAATTTCCAATATTATATCTTTCAATTCATCTCCTTGATCAGCCATCCTGAGAAAATATAAACGAGCAGCCATTTTCTAACTTACTCTAGACTTCCTGTCAATAATGACCACAGATCCTATTAGCAAATCTGCTCCCATTTATTACCCATATAAAGAAACCAAACGAGAATGGCGGTTTTCGTGTGGAGAAAAATGACTCCATGAATACTCATATATATATATATATATATATATATATATATATATATATATATACACAGACGTCTTAGTGTTGACAAAAAAATCTCAAGAGCTCATAAAAAACAAAGAAACTGTTCCAAGACTGGCAGGATAATCAAGCCTCACGATATTTAATTAAGTAAATTAATTAATTAATAAAATGCAACTTGAAAGCTATTAGGGAACAAGGTAATCACACAATGCGCGCCGCACGACTAACTCGTTTAATTACACAGAGGCAAAATTAAATGGAGTTTGGACGATCAGATAAACTTTCTTATTGCCCCAGAGAACTAAATTTCAATTTCCTTTTACAAAAAAAAAAAAAAAAATACATACAATGTGGATTGTAGAGGCAGCCGCGTCTCTCCAACCATGACTGTCGCTCCATTTGACCTAATGTAATGCTTCATTTCTGTTGTGTTTACAGTAGTCTCATTCATTCATACCTGTTGTGACTTACACATTATTTTTCACAACAATGCAAGATTAATTCAGAGCGTTAATGAATATTTAGACAACATTTTAAATATCACGGGCATATCTCAAATATCTATATCTATATAAATAAAAATGTAAATGTTCGTGTGTTCAAAATCTTAAATCTCCGAAAGTTCTTCACCGATTGCTTTGAAATTTTGACACAACGTTGCATTCGAATACGTGCGTGTTTCTATATACCTACTTGCTTTTTTGGACAGCGTAAAAGCAACAAATGCTATACTAAATATTTTACTACAGAGACGGTGCGTGTTCTAGAGTCAGCAAACCAATCTCTATGAACTGAAGAACTTATGGGAAAAATAGGGTTACGTTCCTAGAAGCCCAAAGAAAGCCAAACAACTTTTTTCTAGGCCTCCACATCTTACAATATATATATATATATATATATATATATATATATATATATATATGTAATCTTTAGAATTGTGCAGTTTAGATCTAGACACGGATTGCTTATCACATGGACAATTATATGTTGCGTGTTCTAGAGTCGGCAAAATAATCTTTAGAATTGTGCAGTTTAGATCTAGACACAGATTGCTTCTCACATGGACAATTGTATGTTGCGTGTTCTAGAGTCGGCAAACAAGACTGAGCCACAGCAACACGTGGCCGGGTACAGCTAGTTTATAATATATATGTATAATTTCTACATGGGGGAGTAGAAAAGAACCCTTTCTCCGTAAGCCATGCGTGTCGTAAGAGGCGACTAAAATGCCGGGAGCAACGGGCTAGTAACCCCTTCTCCTGTATAAATTACTAAATTTAAAGAGAGAAACGTTTGCTTTGTTTGTGTGTGTGTGTGTGTGTGTGTGTGTGTGTGCGCGCACCCCACACACACACACAGGAGCTGTGACTCGACCCCTGCAACCACAACTAGGCGAGGTAGTACACACAACCTTACAAATACTCTTCTTTGAGAAACAGTCTAGGTGTTTGCTAGTACTTCCCTTGTTTATGAAAGTTGTTGAAAACACTTAGAACCTTTATACTCAAAGATTTATCCCTTAATCTCTCAGCGTACTCATTGTGCCTCTGCTTTACACACGAGTGATTTTCCACCGAATACCGACCCTCCCGTTTTCGTAAACTGGCTTTTCGTATGCATATAAGTATGAATTCTGCACATTTTCCAAATCTACAGATTTAAATTTGGAAGTTATGTAATGTATAGCAATATTCCATTATTAATCATACAAATCTTAATATTTTTTCCCTGAAATCCAGAGGCAGATTTAGTTTACATCAGCTTGAAAATTTGTTACTGTCCTTACCCCTATCAGCATCCCTTTCCCAATCTTCCAACTCAGGCTGACAGATTTCATTATTTGATGCATGAAAATTATTCTGTGGGATGGAATATGACAAGGAAACATTGCTAGTTTTTTGTTCCCACTAAGTAACTCAGAATACAGAATAGGGTAACAGCACTGTCCTAACGTATCCAAATAAAAAAAAGAAAAATCCCCTTTCCTCCCCGTTATTTCCTGCCACTACTTCTCACTACAAATAACCCTGACCCAAACACAATACACATCCTCCCCAACCACACACACGAACTTTCCAACTTACCCACCTCTAACTACACCAACCCAAGCTCTCCCTAAGGTTAAAGAAAATGAGGAGCCACTGACGTCCCAAACACTATCCAGTACTCGAGATCCATACGTCTATTCCCACAGTCTCTCTCCTCCCAGCCCAGAATTTCCATTCCATGCAGGAACCTGATAAAACTACAGGATCTCGATACGCAAATAAAGAATGAAGGCATACTACACCGTCGCAGAGAACATGGCACACAACTAAAGGACCAGGTTTCGATCCTTACACCTGCTGCTCAGGTTATGTAGCAGTAAATAGGTTCTTAGGTGTTGCGTGGCTACTGTGGGTGGCATCCTGGTGGTAGTATACCTTAGAATTAAACCGAGTTGGGCTTTGAAACTGATTTAAGATGCTAGCTCATTGTGCCACTTCAATGGTGTACATAAAAATGCTGGAGAGGGAAGTGAGAATACTCAAGAATATTACAGCAGAGCCAGTTATAAAAGAGAGCTCGTAAAAATGATAAATGCAATATTCCTTGACGTACATTTTACTAGAAAAGGAGAGAAGAAATGAGAGAGGGTGGTACAAATAAGAGATATGTCCAGATTTGAGAAGACAATGCAGAATTTAAAAAGAAGACAGGACGACCTAAAGAAATAACAGGAAGAATGCACAATCTTCCTCCAAGTACACGATGATCAAGACAGTACTACATGGGAAACAATGCAAAACATTCGCTTGACACCTTACCAAAATCTCTCTCCCATTCCCCCCTCACTTCCAGAGTTTATAAATAAACTATAACCTACCACTCACATAACACTAAAATATATATGTCGTGCCGAATAGGTAAAACTTGCTGTTTTAGCTTCAAATAGCAATGCTCTTCTTGCCGAATAAGGCAAGCGAAAAAAAATTTATGCAATAATTTCACCGCAAAAATGCTTCTGAGCCTAACGAAAAAAAAATATACTTCATTGTGTTTGTTTATTATTAAATTATTGTA
Source organism: Cherax destructor (assembly GCA_009830355.1). NCBI lineage: Eukaryota > Metazoa > Arthropoda > Malacostraca > Decapoda > Parastacidae > Cherax > Cherax destructor. The sequence continues at coordinate 383,727 of WNWK01000396.1, forward strand.
AACGTATCTAAAATATATTTAGTTGGATTAGGCTAAATTAAATTGCGCTTGTTTATATATAATAAGGTTAGGTCAGTTTTCTAAGGTTCTTTTATACAAAATCATTAATTTTTACATTAACATAAATGGAAAAAATATATATATAAACGAATAAGAGAAATTTTTAGAAAGGAATTAATTTTAAACGAGTTCTTGCCAATTGACCAGTTTTACCTATTCGGTACGACATATAATTCTTGAATTTAAAATTTTATACATAAAGATATAGATAGAAATGAATTAAAGGCTCAAGGAATCAGAGAATAAGACAAAAGGAGAAAGGGGGGCAAACAACATATACCAGAGAAAAATAAAATGACACAGGAAGAATTGAAAGCGCTTCTAAAAAAACATAAAACGAAAGCAATGGGACTAGACAGGATATCAGCGTCAGTTTTGCAAAAGTGAATCAAACTGTGTGACCCCATAACAAGGCTTCAAGATTCAAAAGAAAGTGGTGAAACTGACGAACAGCTGGAAAACTATGAATACGATCCCAATGTACTGAAAGATAATATAGGAGAGCACTGAACTACAGACAAGTATTTCTTGGATATTAGTAAAGATTGTAAAACAGTTGAGTACTACCTAGAAAAGAACATAAACAAAAGACAACCAGCAAGAATTTGAGACAGCCTTACATGATTAGCAAATCAAATACTATACAACGAAAGTAACTGAAATATTGAAATATTACAGGAAAGACAGGAATTACAGACGGAATCTATTTAAAGTGGAAAAAAGTATTAGACACAAAACCGCAGGGAAGGTTGATAAAGAAGCCAGAAGAGCAGGTTGGACTAGCAGGGCAGAAGCTCATGTAGATACAGGAAGAGCTGGAGAATGAAGAGCATTTTGTACTGGCAACAGAGGAGATATCAGAGTGGTTAAGGGAGACAAGTGGGTTGCCTCAAAGGTCAGTGTTCTGACACCTGCTTTTCCTTATATACATACATAAATGATCTCCAATAAGAAACTGAATCATGCATTTCATTTTTTGCTGATGATGTGACGCTATTGAGAGTGATGATTAGAAGATTGGGAGAAGCTTCAAGATGATTGTAACAGGCTGCAAATGTAGTCAATGCAGATGTCAGTGTTCACTGCAAAGTAATGGGAATAGGGAAAAGAATGAGAAGACAGGATATAGAATACAGCTGGATACGAGAATTAAACCAGACACCATAAGAGAAAATATCAAGAGATAACTGTTTCACCAAAAGAATAAAAAGGGCACAGTACAGTGGCTGGAGTAACACAAATAATCCACAGTACGACGACTGACACTTATGACGACGTTTCGGGCCAACTTCGTCTACGTTTGATCGAAACGTCGTCACATAGTTTCAGTTTCCTACGTGTGGGTTATCTGAGTATCTCACCAAGCATGTGACTAGGAGAGTTTACTTAGAGAATAAAGCCATACCACAACGGCTTCACGGGCAGGTTAGTGCAAATATTTTTGCAGCAAACAACTTGAAAACAAATTTAGTCCTGGGCAGCTCCCCTTCAGTTCCCCAGCACAGAGGTTGATTAAAGATTTAAATTATAAAGCACAAAAGCCTAAATTATTCTATCATGACCCAGCACATATCAGTCAACACCCGGCCGCCCCTCGCTCCAGTCCTTCTCTCTCCCATTCCCCTACCATATCATCAGCCAAATTTCGTTCCCCCTTCATCTGCCCTTTACTCCCTGTCTCTCGCCTCTTTCCTGACTCCAACCAATTTTTATTTTTCAAGCCTTGCTCCCTTTCTGCACCCAATTTTTGAGACATGCTCTCCTCCATTCAATCTTCGGGATCATGAATTCCTCGGCTCCTCCCGTCTTGAGACTACTGCTACTGCCTCTTCTTCTTCTTCCTCCTCCTCCTCTTCCTCTCCCTTCCCCTTTTCACACTCCATCCAATCTTGGGTTGGTCGTTGCCTCTCAAAACTGCTGCACGACCTCTCGCTCATCACCCCTACCCTCGCCCCAATCCTCTTCCACCTGATCCCCCATCCAATACTGCGACCCTGGCGCACCCCATACATGCCACAGCTAATGCTACTCACAATCCCTCGCCTGCACACCAACGCTCCATTCACCTTCCACTAACCCATTCTCACCCATTTTTCCCCCATTCTTGTATTTTTTTTCTCCCTTTGCTATTTATTTTCTTTGTTGTTTTCATTTTTTGGTGCATATACTTATATATTAGTATTCTTTAATCTGAATATGATTACGATTCTTAGGTTGCTAGGACAAGTTCAAGACAAATTTAGACATTTTTGTTCTATGACAAAAATGATTCAGGTCTTAGATCTCCAAAACCCCACTCTATCTCCAGTTTACCTAAAAAAACCAACTTGGCTTTCTCTCAAAACATCGTTCTCAGTTCCTAAAACCCAACCTGTCCTCAGTCTCCTAAAACACACTGTGTCTTCAGTCTCCTAAAACCAACCCGTGTCCTCCAGTCTCCTAAAACCCAACCCGTGTCCTCCAGTCTCCCTAAAACACAACCCGTGTCTCCAGTCTCCCTAAAACCCAACCCGTGTCCTCCAGTCTCCTAAAACCCAACCCGTGTCCTCAGTCTCCCTAAACACAACCCGTGTCCTCCAGTCTCCCTAAAACACAACCCGTGTCCTCCAGTCTCCCTAAAACACAACCCGTGTCCTCCAGTCTCCCTAAAACACAACCCGTGTCCTCCAGTCTCCCTAAAACACAACCCGTGTCCTCCAGTCTCCCTAAAACACAACCCGTGTCCTACAGTCTCCCTAAAACACAACTCGTGTCCTCCAGTCTCCTAAAACACAACCCGTGTCCTCAGTCTCCTAAAACACCGTGTCCTCCAGTCTCCTAGCTGTTCCTCAGTCCCCCTAAAACACAACCCGTGTCCTCCAGTCTCCCTAAAACAACCCGTGTCCTCCAGTCTCCCTAAACCAACCCGTGTCCTCAGTCTCCCTAAAACCCACCGTGTCCTCCAGTCTCCTAAAACACAACCGTGTCCTACAGTCACCCTAAACACAACCAGTGTCCTACAGTCTCCTAAAACACAACCCCTGTCCTCTAGTCTCCCTAAAACACAACCAGTGTCTCCATCACCCTAAAACAACCAGTGTCCTCCAGTCTCCTAAAACACAACCGTGTCCTACAGTTTCCCTAAAACACAACCCGTGTCCTACAGTCTCCCTAAAACACAACCCGTGTCCTACAGTCTCCTAAAACACAACCCGTGTCCTACAGTCTCCCTAAAACACAACCCGTGTCCTACAGTCTCCTAAACACAACCCGTGTCCTACAGTCTCCCTAAACACAACCGTGTCCTACAGTCTCCTAAAACACAACCCGTGTCCTACAGTCTCCCTAAAACACAACCGTGTCCTATAGTCTCCCTAAAACACAACCCGTGTCCTACAGTCTCCCTAAAACACAACCCGTGTCCTACAGTCTCCCTAAAACACAACCCGTGTCCTACAGTCTCCCTAAAACACAACCCGTGTCCTACAGTCTCCCTAAAACACAACCCGTGTCCTACAGTCTCCCTAAAACACAACCCGTGTCCTACAGTCTCCCTAAAACACAACCCGTGTCCTACAGTTTCCCTAAAACACAAGCTGTCACTCCTCTTATCTCTTCTTAAATTCTACACTTGTCCTCTGTATCCCTATAACACTACCAGTGTCTCCTGTTTCCTTAAAACACTACCCGTCTTCCCCTCGTCTCCCTGGAATGGTAGTCAGCTCTCAGGGCTTCTCTTTAATGCCCGTCACACTTAGCAGCCACACTTAAGCGGCCACTTGTCCCAGCCACCCTTGAACGACAACCTGTCCTTGCCAGAACCCTTAAAACCCACTATCACAGTCGTCCCTGAGGCTCCAGCAGCATCGCGAGGATTCTTGGGCTCCCACTCAGTACCTCCCATCGCTTTGTAGGTTCAGCGTCCCTCCTTCCTAAGTGCCTAAACCACTCAGCTTTATTTTGAACCAAACTAACTTAGCGACTTAGTATGCCACTGATAAGTTTGTGTTGGTTAGCATAAATGAAGCAGTTTTTTTTTGCTTGATGTCCAGGCTGGTTATCGCAACAACGAATTTGCACTGTGTTGTTCTGTGAAGATGAAATCTTCAAAAACTGCATTTCTCCCGTGTATGGGATAGGTCATGCTGAAAGTTGGTAACTTTCAAGTAAGAGTAACTCCGTCTCTTCTGAAACAAAACCTTTGAAGTTGCTACGTATAGTTTGTGAACTTATATTAGGTAAATGGCCACATATGCTACATTCTGAGTACGTTGAGGCTACGTTTCGCTCTCCAGGAGCTCTGTCAAGTCTCAATGTACATAGCAGCGACAGTTACATTTCCGTAACATTGTAAAGAATAGCACTGACACCTTACAACACAGTCCGTCACCTAATATATGGTATATATATATATATACAACTATTGTTAAATTTATGCTTTACCATAGTACAACTATACTGCTAAATACCTCTCACACCTCACCTTACTCTGTACGGTTATCCACAATGAGGCTTCATGAAGCTCTTAGCGAGTGAAACGAAGCTTTAAAATAAAGATTTCAAAATGTTACACGTATCTACATTTACTTAATTGAGTGTCGGTATTTTTGTATGCCTTTCTCCTCTCTCTGAACCCATAGTGGAATACTTGATATCCTCATCACCCTACTGACGGGGAAATGTAGTTATCTGTCGTTCTCAATGTGTAGTTATCATATAGAATAAGGTATCTCACTGCTGATGCATCTAATTTTGAAAAAAAAAGTGTTTACAGAACCACCCATGGCGCTGTTTGATCCCTATAGTTTTAGGGTTTCCCTAAAGCTATAGGGATCACAGAACCACAGTCATATACAAGACTCGGGAGGTTGAAGTTAGGTGTGGTGCAGTGAGGCAGCAGTTATGCGATTACAGGATGGAAGGAGTAGTGAAAATCAAGATTTCATTATTAATTGAGCTAAATAGCTCACCCGAGTTTAGGGGTATGCAACAATAATAATAATGAGAATTACTGATTATACAGTGGTTTTGATATTCTTGCCGCTTATATTTTTAGCCAAGAGATCTAAGCCAAAATTTATTAGACAGCGAATTAAAAAAAAAAGGTTGGCATTACTTGGGCGTTTACATTAGTGTGAACTCCAGAGTCAGACAAAGATATATCGCTGCAGGGGACTGTCTCTTACAGTAAGAGTTAGATGTTAGTAATGCCAGCCTGACCTTCGAACTGGTTCAAAGCGTGAATTCTAGTCCATTACTTTAGAAAATATTAGCATCAAAATTCACTGCCAGTTTCAAGGCAAAGAATTCCAGTTTGATAAATGGATAAATTCCAGTAGTAGTATTGTAATTCTTGCCAAACCTGCAGGCAAAAATGCAAGTTTAGTAATGTTAGTCTGCCTTCTCGACCAGCTCAAAGAGAAGTAAACCCGCCTTGGATTTTTACACTGGTCCAGGACACTAAATTCAGGTCTACTTTCAGGATTTTTATCTTAGTTTATAGACTAATTAGTTTCAAAAATAATTTCAGCTAGACCTATAGATCCTTTCCATGAGATATAATCCCAACCCATCCTCTTTACCAATTAAAATGTTATTTAGAAGTTTAAAGAAACTCTAAGAAAATTAATTTCAATCTGACCTCTAGTAAGGCTTCACTCAGCAGAGAGAAAATATGAGCACGCAGGTGGGAATCCTCTTAGTGCCGTCCTCAACACGGCGCCTGTCTGTGATTTAAGCCAAGCTTCTTCATGTTCCACTGAGAACACGGAGAATTATAGGAACCACAAGTTGTGGCAACTAAGTTTGTAAGTTTGTTGGTGAGAAGATACGCATGGCTGCTAATATCCAAAGTGTGTTTGATGCTGTGTGTATGATTTCTTAAGTATGCATTAAGATGCTTGGGAAAGGTGTGTACATTACCACTGGTTCTCAAGTTATGAAATTTACTGGAGTGTGCACATGAAATGTGCCCATTGGTATCTTAGGGAAGTGTACATGTAACGAAGGTATGTACGGTGAAGATACGCTTAAGATGTCTTGGGCGTCATAAAGAAGTACATACTGAGCTCATATTTTCATGCAATTTTATTTTCGACATTATGTAGGCATGAGGATGTACATACAAGTACAGTCATACCTGAATAATATATGCCTCTCCTTTACAGTCTTGGGCTTATACATAAAAAATTGTAATATGAAATATTAAAATATTTTAACAATTTTGTGTGTATTTCATGAAGTTTATTAGTTACGTGAAGTGTATGGACTAATTTAGTGCAGCTGCATAATTTATTATGAAGTTGAGTATGCGAGTATATTTTCCAACTCTCGGGCCACCCTTTCTACTGATTACTGTGAATTTGACCTATTATACAGATGTTTGGATCCCTTTGTGGAGTCCGTTGCTCCTTTGTCGATGTCCAGCTCTTTCTGTTTATCTTGTTAATGATATAGTTCTGTTATAGCGCCGTCACCTGTCAACCAATGAACTTTTGATTAAATTCCAGAGAGGGACACAAACGTTTCCTTGCACCTGCTGCCCCTGTTCATCCAGCTGTAAGTAGGTACCTGATTGTATCTGACTCTTGCGTGTGGTGGTAGTAGTGAGGGTGGTTGTGGTGGTAGTAGTGAGGTGGTTGTGGTGGTAGTAGTGAAGGTGGTTGTGGTGGTAGTAGTGAGGGTGGTTGTGGTGGTAGTAGTGAGGGTGGTTGTGGTGGTAGTAGTGAGGTGGTGTGGTGAGTTGATGGTGGGGAGGTGAGTGGTTGTGGTGGTAGTAAGTGAAGGTGGTAGAGAGGTGGTTGTGGTGTAGTAGTAGTGAGTGAGTAGGTGGTTGTGGTGGGGTAGTGAGGGGGTGAGGGTGGTTGTGGTGGTAGTAGTGAAGGTGGTTGTGGTGGTAGTAGTGAGGGTGGTTGTGGTGGTATACATAAAAAATGTCCTAAGCTTTGAAACGAGGAAGGATAACAACTCTTAGCATGTAAATTCATTTGTGTAAAAAAACACGAAATACAACTTTTACATTATGTTTACCGAGTTCTACATCAAATTGCTTCTTTAACAACCTTATGTCAGATTATGTAGATGAAAACGTGGCTTTTAATTTGGCAGGTACAGCATGCCTTGCAAATTGGGTTTAAATTCAACTCTCCAGCAAATTCTGAATTACAGCATGTGGTGAAAGCATTTGATTCTGTGAAGGTGCTTTAAAATGTCTCTGTAAGTACATACACATGGTGAATACTTGTTGCCGCTTCACTGATTACACTTTTCTGATGTTTACTTACAGCAAACCTGCGTCAACGACTCACAGAACAGAGCTTGGAACGCTACTGTCACAGCAGGGGTCGATTAATACAATATTAATTACCTACAGTAGGTGCAATATTACTAAGGTCCAATACCTATTACCTAGGTGCAATATTATTGACCCAGGTACAATGTTAATTGCTGAGGCGCAATTATTAATCATCTATATGCAATATTATGCGCACTAGGTGCAATATTTATGACCGACATGCAATATTAGTGACATATGGAATGTTGGTGGCCTGTATGAAATATTGTTAACCTACATGCAATATTATTAAACCACGTGCACATACCATATTATTACGCTAGTGTTCGGAGGTCCAACACTAACGCAGTGAACAGTAACTAATGCATCCTTGAACGTGAACACACGCACGCAAGCATGTACACAAGCAAACACTCACAAGAATGTAGAAGCATGTATACAATGCAACTCACAAGAATGTAGAAGGTAAAAGATTGCAACGAAAGGATAATTTATAAGGTTAAAGTAATAGAATGAAGCAAAAAAAAAAAAAGTTACAGGGACGGAAATAAATAATTCAGTTTCAGGATGTTCAATTACGAAAGTGGAATGAACTAGACTAGAAAGAGGCTGTGGAACTCTCCATAAACGTTGACAATGTTAGTTATAATGGGATCCACGAGGCTAGGAACCAATAATGCCTACCAACTGAGGTTGAGAGGTGGAGCCCAAGAACAGAGACTTACGCTAGTGAGGAAGTGGAATGAAATGGATGTAGAAATAGAATGCAAACTCCATACACAGTTTTAAGAATAGGAATGATGCAACTGATGAAGACAGAAATCAGTTATGGCAATCTAGTTCAATTGATAAATCCTGCCTCAAGAAACCAAACAGAATTCTATGAAAGACGAAGGAAACAAAAACAAAGTAAAAGTTGGAACACTGCATATTCTAAGGATTGCTCGAAGGAATTTGACAGTGTAGACTGATTCATATATTAGAGGTACAATTCAATGGAATTTCTTAATGGGTAAAGGAATACCTGAAAGGCAAGACATGAGTGTCATAGTGAGGGAGAAACCATTAGGTTGGACAAATGAGTTATGACTCGAATTACGTCTGATACAAGAAAATAATCCTCATTAACAGAAAACGACTAACGAAAGAAAAACTTAAACTGCCGTATTTGTTTAAGATTAACGAAAATAGGAACAGATCAAACGAGACCAATACTAGTTTATCACCTGGTATTAAGTAAGGAACATGATGTTTTTTAGGCAACACAATTAGCCTATCACCTAAGCAGCAAATACTAAGAAATACCTTCATGAACTAAAATAAGAAATTTGAGACGCAAAGTCTGAGTATGTGGCGCCCGCACGAAGCCCTCACACCTAGTCTTGTATACAAATAAGCTAGAGAAAGTTCAGCTTCTTATTACCAGACTGTTCACGGTGATGAGGTGTGTGGGATAATGAAGAAATACTAACAGTGCTAAACGTCATGTTATTCGATCACGAAGTGAAATATACTCAAGGTTGTCGACGGCAGACATGAACAGTGACATGCTATTAACCACAATAAGATGACTCGACCCCTGCAACCACAACTAGGCGAGTACACACACCCACCCACTCCCAAAACATCTACTCAAACCATCTCTTCCCGCTCCCCACATCTTCGTATCTCTATCACATTCATATACCCCCACATTCATATACCCCCACATTCATATACCCCTACATTCATATCCACATCATACCCCCACATTCATATACCCCCACATTCATATACCCCCACATTCATATCGTTCACACACTCTCCTTCCCCTCAAAAGAGCGACCCACCTACATTCCCTCCACACCCACCCACGAGAAGCTGGTTGACTTCCCCTCACACAAAATACTGACCCCACACACTCCTATATTAAACAAATGAAGGCAGCGACGTTGATGGATTCTTTCTCCGTGAGCTTTGCATAGAGAACAGAGTTTAGGGGCAACTGCTACGTTGACTAACTTCCACCATTTATTCGGTACAAAAGGCATGCAGCGTTATCAATTTCCTCCCCCTGCAGTTTTCCTTAATTATATATTTCCACTTCATAGTTAGAAATTGTACAAATGTTTTGACGTGACCGATGTCTATCACTGCGGGAAAAGAAGGCGAAAAGCTGGACAATATAATTTAAGTGTGATTGTGTATGTATATATATATATATATATATATATATATATATATATATATATATATGTCGTGCCGATTAGTAAAACTTGCGATTTTGGCTTAAATAGCAACGCTCACCTTGCCATATAAGACAATGCAAATTTGTGTATGCAATAATTTCGCCAAAATCATTCTGAACCTAACGAAAAAATATATTTCATTGTGTTTGTTTATTATTAAATTAATGTTAACGTATCTAAAATATATTTAGTTGGGTTAGGCTAATTTAATTGCGCTTGTTGTAATAAGGTTAGGTAGGTTTTCAAAGTTTCTCTTGGTACAAAATTATAAATTTTACATTAACATAAATTAAAAAAATGTCTTTAAACGTATAAGATAAAATTTTAGAGAGGACTTAATTTTAGATGAGTTCTTGCTAATTGACCAGTTTTACCTAATCAGCAGACATTATATATATATATATATATATATATATATATATATATATATATATATATATATATATATATATATATATATATATATATTTTTTTTTTTTTTTTTTTTTTTCAACAAGTCGGCCGTCTCCCACCGAGGCAGGGTGACCCAAAAGAAAGAAAATCCCCAAAAGAAAAAACTTTCATCATCATTCAACACTTTCACCACACTCATACATAATCACTGTCTTTGCAGAGGAGCTCAGATACGACAGCTGAGAAAAGTCCCTCCCAGCTGTCACTATCTCAGACCCCTCCTTTAAAGTGCAGGCATTGTACTTCCCATTTCCAGGACTCAAGTCCAACTAAATCAATTAACTGGTTTCCCTGAATCCCTTCACACAATGTTACCCTGCTCACACTCCAACAGATCGTCATGTCCCAAAACCATTCGTCTCCATTCACTCCTATCTAACACGCTCACACATGCCCTCTGGAAGTCCAAGCCCCTCGCCCACAAAACCTCCTTTACCCCTTCCCTCCAACCTTTTCTAGGACGACCCCTACCCCGCCTTCCTTCCCCTACAGATTTATACGCTCTCCAAGTCATTCTACTTTGATCCATCTCTCTAAATGACCAAACCACCTCAACAACCCCTCTTCAGCCCTCTGACAAATACTTTTAGTAACTCCACACCTTCTCCTAATTTCCACATTCCGAATTTTCTGCATAATATTTACACCACACATTGCCCTTAGACAGGACATCTCCACTGCCTCCAGCCTCCTCCTCGCTGCAGCATTTGCAACCCATGCTTCACACCCATATAAGAGTGTTGGTACCACTATACTTTCGTACATTCCCTTCTTTGCCTCCATGGATAACATTTTTGTCTCCACAGATACCTCAATGCACCACTCACCTTTTTTCCTTCATCAATTCTATGGTTAACCTCATCCTTCATAAACCCATCCGCTGACACATCAACTCCCAAATATCTGAAAACATTTACTTCTTCCATAATCCTCTCTCCAATGTGATATCCAATTTTTCTTTATTTAAATCGTTTGATACCCTCATCACCTTACTCTTATCTATGTTCACTTTTAACTTTCTACCTTTACACACTCTCCCAAACTCGTCCACTAACCTTTGCAACTTTTCTTTAGAATCTCCCATAAGCACAGTATCATCAGCAAAAAGTAACTGTGTCAACTCCCATTTTGCATTTAATTCTCCATAATTTAATCCACCCCTCTCCCCAACACCCTAGCATTTACTTCTTTTACAACCCCATCTATAAATATATTAAACAACCATGGTGACATTACACAACCCTGTCTAAGACCTACTTTTACCGGAAGTAATCTCCTCTCTCCTACACACCCTAACCTGAGCCTCACTATCCTCATAAAAACTCTTTACAGCCTTCAGTAACTTACTACCTATTCCATACACTTGCAACATTTGCCACATTGCTCCCTATCCACTCTATCATATGCCTTTTCTAAATCCATAAATGCAATAAAAACTTCTCTACCTTTATCTAAATACTGTTCACATATATGCTTCACTGTAAACACTTGATCTACACATCCCCTACCCACTCTAAAGCCTCCTTGCTCATCTGCAATCCTACTCTCTGTCTTACCTCTAATTCTTTCAATAATAACCCTGCCATACACTTTACCTGGTATACTCAGTAAACTTATTCCCCTATAATTTTTACACTCTCTTTTATCCCCTTCCCTTTATATAAAGGAACTATACATGCTCTCTGCCAATCCCTAGGTACCTTCCTCTTTCATACATTTATTAAACAAAAATACCAACCACTCCAGCACTATATCCCCCTGCTTTTAACATTTCTGTCATGATTCAGTCAATTCCAGCTGCTTTACCCCTTTCATTCTACGTAATGCCTCACGCACCTCCCCACACTCACATCCTGCTCTTCTTCACTCCTAAACGATGTTGTACCTCCTGGCCAGTACATGAAATTACCGCCTCCTTTTTTCATCAACATTTAAAAGTTCCTCAAAATATTCCGCCATCTACCCAATACCTCCAGCTCCCCATCTACTAACTCCCTACTCTGTTTTTAACTGACAAATCCATTCGTTCCCTAGGCTTTCTTACCTTGTTTATCTCACTCCAAAAATTTTTCTTGTTTTCAGCAAAATTTCTTGACAGAGCCTCTCCCGTTCTTTCATCCGTCTTCTTTTGCACTCTCTCACCACTCTCTTCACCTTTCTTTTACTCTCCATATACTCTGCTCTTCTACTAACACTTCTGTTTTGTAAAACCTCTCATAAGCTACCTTTTCTCTTTATCACACCCTTTACTTCTTCATTCCACCACTCACTCCTCTTTCCTCCTGCACCCACCCTCCTATAACCACAAACTTCTGCCCACATTCTAATACTGCATTTTTAAAACTATCGAACTCTCTTCAACCCCCACTACTCCTACTTGCACTAGCCCACCTTTCTGCCAATAGTTGCTTATATCTCACCCTAACTTCCTCCTCCCTTAGTTTATACACTTTTACCTCTCTCTTACTTGCTGTTGCCATTTTCTTTTGTCCCATCTACCTTTTACTCTAACTGTAGCTACAACCAAATAATGATCTGATATATCCGTTGCCCTCTATAAACATGTACATCCTGAAGCCTACTCATCAACCTTTTATCCACCAATACATAATCCAACAAACTACTTTCCTTACGTGCTATATCATACCTTGTATATTTATTTATCCTCTTTTTCATAAAATATGTATTACTTATTACCAAACCTCTTTCTACACATAGCTCAATTAATGGTCCCCATTTACATTTACCCTGGCACCCCAAATTTACCTACAACTCCATCCACAACATTTTTACCCACTTTAGCATTAAGATCCCCAACCACAATTACTCTCTCACTTGGTTCAAAACTCCCCACACACTCACTCAACATTTCCCAAAATCTCTCTCTCTCCTCTACACTTCTCTCTTCTCCAGGTGCATAAACACTTACTATAACCCACTTTTCACATCCAACCTTTATTTTACTCCACATAATCCTTGAATTTATACATTTATATTCCTTCTTTACCTGCCATAACTGATTATTCAACATTATTGCCACTCCTTCTTTAGCTCTAACTCTATTTGAAACCCTGATCTAATCCCATTTATTTCTCCCCACTGAAACTCTCCTACCCCTTCAGCTTTGTCTCACTTAAAGCCAGGACATCCAGCTTCTTTTCATTCATAACATCTACAATCATCTCTTTCTTATCATTCGCACAACATCCACGCACATTCAAACATCCCACTTTGACGATTTTCTTCTTCTTCTTTTAGTAAGCTATACAGGAAAAGGGGTTACTAGCCCATTGTTCCCGGCATTTTAGTTGACTTTTACAACACGCATGGCTTACGGAGGAAAGATTCTTATTCCACTTCCCCATGGATATGAAAGGGAAAAGCAATAAGAACAAGAACTATTAAGATAAAATCAAGAAAACTCAGATGAGTGTGTATACATAAACGTGTACATGTTTGGTAGTGTGACCTAAGTGTAAGTAAGTAGCAAGACGTACCTGAAATCTTGCATGTTTATGAGACAGAAAAAGACACCAGCAATCCTACCATCATGTAAAACAGTTTCAGGTTTCTGTATTACAGTCACCTGGCAGGATGGTAGTACCTCCCTGAGTGGTTGCTGTCTACCAACCTACTACCTACAAAAAACACGTCTAATGTTTATACCCTCGCCGGAAATCGAACCCAGACCCTCACCGTGTGAATCGAGAGCTTTAGCCACCAGGCCACGGGGCATCATATATATATATATATATATATATATATATATATATATATATATTAATATAGGGAGGTACCACCTCTAGAACTTTATTGGGGACCCTCATCCAGACAGAATACATTGACAGAAAACACAAACATGAATACAATGGTACAATATATCAAAGATTATGAATCTCCTCCAGCTCCTCCGAAGCCGGACGCGAGCCAAGTATGCAGCATGCTTTTCCCCTCTGGATGGCCACGCTGAGACGCTGGAACATGAACGTGGCTGCCCTTGGGTCCCTGGTGGTGTTGATGAGTCTGGACCCCAGTTCTTTAAGGAAACGTGTTGCATTTTTTCCCCACGCTCCCAAGGTCTCTGATCCCACTGGGACAAATTGATACTGTTGGCTTATGTCCCTGTACTTGCCGATCTTGTACTCATCTCTGTGGTCAGCAGCTCCTCCCTGTCGCCCGACACTGTGATGGATGTAGGTGTCAGCCAGTGTCGACACACAGGTATAATCCCATGCTAAGAGCTTGCCATTCTTCCAAGGATAGATGGTGATCCCGTCGGGGCGGTTTGCTGGGTTGTGGGCATTGTTGGCTGCTAGTGATCGAGGCTCTCTCTCGGCTGGGCATCCAGCTGTAGCAAGGGTTCTCTTTATGATGTCGTTGACCTTATTGTGTCTTGCATGCCAACCCTTGGTTTTAGAACAGTTAAGACCATGTAGACCATATTGGTCGGCTTGCGCATCGCTGCAAATACACGTATATTCCGTGTGAATAGGGGCAGCAAGGCGCAGAGCCACTGCAATACGGAGGGTCTTAGGGTCAGGCGTGTTCCCATGGCCGAAATGGGAACACACACACCAAACGGGGAGTAGAATGAAATTAGCTCTGAGGCACCCACACCTTCGTATGCCCTCGGATCACGGTACAACACTTAGCTCTGCTGAGTGCGAGATCTTTGTAGGATTGTATGGGCCAGTGGGTTAGAGCGTCGTGAATTTTCGCTCACCATGAGGCAGGTTAAAACAACACGGGTTCGATCCCCCGGCTAGTCGCAGTGTTATTGATTAAATACCACTTGTTCGTGGTTACTTATATATATATATATATATATATATATATATATATATATATATATATATAAAATATATGTAGTAGTGAATTGGTAGTCAGAACACCCAAGGGAAGTATACCGTTACTGTCCTATAGTAGTGAGTGTAAAACATTAAAGCCTGTATTTGTTTTACATGATGGTAGGATTGCTGGTGTTTTTTCTGTCTCATAAACATGCAAGATTTCAGGTACGTCTTCTACTTCTACTTACACTTAGGTCACACTACGCAAACATGTACACGTTTATGTATACACACTCATCTGAGTTTTCTTTGATTTTATCTTAAATAGTTCTTGTTCTTATTGCTTTTCCTTTCATATCCATGGGAAGTGGCATAAGAATCTTTCCTCCGTAAGCCATGCGTGTTGTAAAAGTCAACTAAAATGCCGGGAACAATGGGCTAGTAACCCTTTTCCTGTATAGCTTACTAAAAAGAAAAGAACAAACCGTCAAAGTGGGATGTTTGAATGTGCGTGATGTTGTGCGAATGATAAGAAAGAGATGATTGTAGATGTTATGAATGAAAAGAAGCTGGATGTCCTGGCTTTAAGTGAGACAAAGCTGAAGGGGGTAGGAGAGTTTCAGTGGGGAGAAATAAATGGGATTAGGTCAGGGTTTCAAATAGAGTTAGAGCTAAAGAAGGAGTGGCAATAATGTTGAATAATCAGTTATGGCAGGTAAAGAGGAATATAAATGTATATATTCAAGGATTATGTGGAGTAAAATAAAGGTTGGATGTGAAAAGTGGGTTATAGTAAGTGTTTATGCACCTGGAGAAGAGAGAAGTGTAGAGAGAGAGAGAGAGATTTTGGGAAATGTTGAGTGTGTGGAGAGTTTTGAACCAAGTGAGTAATTGTGGTTGGGGATCTTAATGCTAAAGTGGGTAAAAATGTTGTGGAGGTAGTAGTAGGTAAATTTGGGGTGCCAGGGTAAATGTAAATGGGGAACCATTAATTGAGCTATGTGTAGAAAGAGGTTTGGTAATAAGTAATGCATATTTTATGAAAAAGAGGATAAATAAATATACAAGATATGATATAGCACGTAAGGAAAGTAGTTTGTTGGATTATGTATTGGTGGATAAAAGGTTGATGGGTAGGCTTCAGGATGTACATGTTTATAGAGGGGCAACGGATATATCGGATCATTATTTGGTTGTAGCTACAGTTAGAGTAAAAGGTAGATGGGACAAAAAGAAAATGGCAACAGCAAGTAAGAGAGAGGTAAAAGTGTATAAACTAAGGGAGGAGGAAGTTAGGGTGAGATATAAGCAACTATGGCAGAAAGGTGGGCTAGTGCAAGTATGAGTAGTGGGGGTTGAAGAGAGTTGGGATAGTTTTAAAAATGCAGTATTAGAATGTGGGGCAGAAGTTTGTGGCTATAGGAGGGTGGGTGCAGGAGGAAAGAGGAGCGAGTGGTGGAATGAAGAAGTAAAGGGTGTGATAAAAGAGAAAAAGGTAGCTTATGAGAGGTTTTTACAAAACAGAAGTGTTAATAGAAGAGCAGAGTATATGGAAGTAAAAGAAGGTGAAGAGAGTTGGAGAGTGCAAAAGAAGAGCGGATGAAAGAATGGAGAGGCTCTGTCAAGAAATTTTGCTGAAAACAAGAAAAATTTGGAGCGAGATAAACAAGGTAAGAAAGCCTAGGAACGAATGGATTTGTCAGTTAAAAACAGAGTAGGGAGTTAGTAGATGGGGAGCTGGAGGTATTGGTGATGGGTGGGAATATTTTGAGGAAATTTTAAATGTCGATGAAAAAGGGAGGCGGTAATTTCATGTACTGGCCAGGGGTACAACATCGTTTAGGAGTGAAGAAGAGCAGGATGTGAGTGTGGGGAGGTGCGTGAGGCATTACGTAGAATGAAAGGGGTAAAGCAGCTGGAACTGACGGGATCATGACAGAAATGTTAAAAGCAGGGGGATATAGTGCTGGAGTGGTTGGTATTTTTGTTTAATTAATGTATGAAAGAGGAAGGTACCTAGGATTGGCAGAGAGCATGTATAGTTCCTTTATATAAAGGGAAGGGGATAAAAGTGTAAAAATTATAGGGGAATAAGTTTACTGAGTATACCAGGTAAAGTGTATGGCAGGGTTATTATTGAAAGAATTAGAGGTAAGACTGAGAGTAGGATTGCAGATGAGCAAGGAGGCTTTAGAGTGGGTAGGGGATGTGTAGATCAAGTGTTTACAGTGAAGCATATATGTGAACAGTATTTAGATAAAGGTAGAGAAGTTTTATTGCATTTATGGATTTAGAAAAGGCATATGATAGAGTGGATAGGGGAGCAATGTGGCAAATGTTGCAAGTGTATGGAATAGGTAGTTACTGAAGGCTGTAAAGAGTTTTTATGAGGATAGTGAGGCTCAGGTTAAGGTGTGTAAGAGAGAGGGAGATTACTTCCTGGTAAAAGTAGGTCTTAGACAGGGATGTGTAATGTCACCATGGTTAATATATTTATAGATGGGGTTGTAAAAGAAGTAAATGCTAGGGTGTTGGGGAGAGGGGTGGGATTAAATTGGGGAATTAAATGCAAAATGGGAGTTGACACAGTTATTTTTTGCTGATGATACCGTGCTTATGGGAGATTCTAAAGAAAAGTTGCAAAGGTTAGTGGACGAGTTTGGGAGAGTGTTAAAGGTAGAAAGTTGAAAGTGAACATAGATAAGAGTAAGGTGATGAGGGTATCAAACGATTTAAATAAAGAAAAATTGGATATCACATTGGAGAGAGGGATTATGGAAGAAGTAAATGTTTTCAGATATTTGGGAGTTGACGTGTCACCGGATGGGTTTATGAAGGATGAGGTTAACCATAGAATTGATGAAGGAAAAAAGGTGAGTGGTGCGTTGAGGTATCTGTGGAGACAAAAAAACGTTATCCATGGAGGCAAAGAAGGGAATGTACGAAAGTATAGTGGTACCAACACTCTTATATGGGTGTGAAGCATGGGTTGCAAATGCTGCAGCGAGGAGGAGGTTGGAGGCAGTGGAGATGTCCTGTCTAAGGGCAATGTGTGGTGTAAATATTATGCAGAAAGTTCGGAATGTGGAAATTAGGAGGTGTGGAGTTACTAAAAGTATTTGTCAGAGGGCTGAAGAGGAGTTGTTGAGGTGGTTTGGTCATTTAGAGAGAATGGATCAAAATAGAATGACTTGGAGAGTGTATAAATCTGTAGGGAAAGGAAGGCGGGGTAGGGGTCGTCCGAGAAAAGGTTGGAGGGAGGGGGTAAAGGAGGTTTTGTGGGCGAGGGGCTTGGACTTCCAGCAAGCATGTGTGAGGATGTTAGATAGGAATGAATGGAGACGAATGGTTTTGGGACATGACGATCTGTTGGAGTGTGAGCAGGGTAACATTTTGTGAAGGGATTCAGGGAAACCAGTTAATTATTTAGTTGGACTTGAGTCCTGGAAATGGGAAGTACAATGCCTGACTTTAAGAGGGTCTGAGATAGTGACACCTGGGAGGGGCTATTCTCAGCTGTCGTATCTGAGCTCCTCTGCAAAGACAGTGATTATGTATGAGTGTGGTGAAAGTGTTGAATGATGATGAAAGTATTTTCTTTTGGGTCATCCCTGCCTCGGTGGGAGACCCCGACTTGTTGAAATATATATATATATATATATATATATATATATATATATATATATATATATATATATATATATATATATATTTGTTTAATCCCTAATTTATGAATTAAAGTATTTTTGACAGGTGGTGAACAGGTTACGTGAACCTTAATGACCCTCCCTTAGTCAATAGGATTTAAACCCCATAGTCATTCTTTTCAACACCACTGAGTTTATAAGCTATGAACTATTATCCTGTCTCAGCTCGATTCAAAGCTCATCAAAACTTAACCCTATCCAAGGTATGATACAGGATGCCACCCACCACAGGCAGCTAACACCCAGGTACCTATACACTGCTGAGTAAACAGGGGGATGACAGAGTGTAGGAAATGTATCCCAGGTCCCCACCCGGTGACTGTATTCGGGTCCTTCGACTGGGAGTCGAAGTCGCGAGCTCCTCTACTTCTGGTAGGTGGAGCCATCAAGTGTTTCATCCACTTGACACCAGGTGGTGTGTGCTTCAACACAGCCCCTCCCCCTCCTCCTCCTATGTTATCAAAAATTGATTACTTATTATTCCTGCAAATTTGAAATTTAGTTTGCTGTATTAGTATATTATTTGTTACGTTTTTCTCGTATTTGGAGTATTGTTAACTAAAAATATAGAAAAAAATATTTTTTATATGCTCCTTGTGTAAGACAATTCTTGGGTGGGTGAGACAATTCTTGGGTGGGTGAGACAATTCTTGGGTGGGTGAGACAATTCTTGGGTGGGGAAGGCAATTCTTGGGTGGGAAGACAATTCTTGGGTGGGGAAGACAATTCTTGGGTGGGGAAGGCAATTCTTGGGTGGGGAAGGCAATTCTTGGGTGGGGAAGGCAATTCTTGGGTGGGGAAGGCAATTCTTGGGTGGGGAAGACAATTCTTGGGTGGGGAAGACAATTCTTGGGTGGGTGAGACAATTCTTGGGTGGGGAAGACAATTCTTGGGTGGGGAAGACAATTCTTGGGTGGGGAAGACAATTCTTGGGTGGGTGAGACAATTCCTGTGGGGAAGACAATTCCTGTGTGGGGAAGACAATTCGTGTGGAAGACACGAGACTCGGAGAGTCAAAGTAGTATGAAGAACTACACAAAACTCACAACAAAATGGAACGATAAAGTTTCTTTAGGAAACAAACTTTAGCTTCATAAACAATATAAATAACGCCCATACTAATCTTTGTACGTATTTAAGTTACAAAATAAGCTTTACTGGGACAACGTTTCTCACGTTTCGTGATGTAGCTCTACGCAGAGCGAAACACTGTACCAGAAAAAGCTCTTTTTCAGCTAATGTTTTGTCTTCATAGTTGTCGGCAAGAAAGTATTTTTAACGAAATATTTTTAACGAAATTAACTAGAAATGAGCAACTGAAACAAGGTCAAGGATAATACAGCTCCTCTCCGAAACAGTTCGTTAACGTACTTAACGATTGTATTTTAAGTCTTAACAGTGAATTGAAAGGAAAATACAAGATTCAGAAGTGTCCCTGTTTGCAGGCGATGTGAAGCTAATGCGGAGAATTCAAGTGGATGGTAATCAGGCAGGACTACAAAGGAATCTGGACAGGCCGAAAGTCTGGTCCACCAACTGGCTCCTGGAGTTTAACCCCAAGTGCAAAATCATGAAGATTGGGGAAGGTCAAAGAAGACCGCAGACGGAGTACAGGCTAGGGGGCCTCTGGAGGAAACCATCGAGAAGCATCGCTGATGGCGTGGCTGCGATTTGGATGACGGTGGAGATGGTGAGATTGATGGTGGAGCTGATGGTGAGGCTGTAGTAGAAGTGCTGGTATGATTGGGGTAGAGGTGATGTTTGGACTGTGGTGGTGAAGGTGACGGGTATAAGAGGCGGTGTGGGTAAGGGAAAGGGGGGCACGGATATTGGCGTATAGACATGGGTGTTGATGTAGTAGAGGCCGGCGGATGGGTAGGAGGTTGACTTGTGATGGAGGTAATGGGTAGGCTGTGGTGAAGCCACCGGCGTTGCTGTGGAGGCAGTGGTGGTGCTGTGGTGGAGGCAGGGGGTTGATTCGTTGAAGGGGCAATGTGTGGGTGCTGTGGTGGAGGCAGTGGTGGTGGCGTGGTTAAAATTTGGTGAAAGGAGTGGTTAAACTGTGGTTGATGTGGCGCATGAACAGTGGTTGAGGAGGTACAGCTAGATTCCATATATCCAACTTACTTCGCAACTCTCTACACCAAACTTTGAGCACAAAGTCGTTTACAAACAATACATTGGCTAAATATTGTTTTAGCAGCTAATCTGGGTTCAGAGACATGTTAACGCAGTTTAGATATCAAAGGCCTTCAGATTATATTCACTTGTCTTTTGTATCAATAAACTTGAGGGTCATTCAGCATCAAGGTTGGTGGAGACTTGATTTTCTGTCCGCTTATCGCGGCCCTGTCTCTGATCAACCAGGTCGTTGGGAGGTTATATTTATTACTACAGCCGTTAACTAATCAAATATACTGTAATGAGAGCGAGGAGCCACAATATGCGTAACAATATGCGTATATGAAGATATTAGCCAGCACACACTAACATTAAATACTGAATGATGACTCAACTATTAACATAAACCTTCCAAAAGTTTTGTTATATCTTCCTATGAACTAGCCAGGAGGGTAAAGCGGACACTCTCTTACTCCTCATATGAATGAAGGCAGAGTAATATTTCATTGGGAAAACATTTCGCTCTATGTTGAGCTAGCTGAAACTTTTGATGTTATACACTGAGCGAAACGTAGTCCCAATAAAAGCTTATTCTGCATTATGAGTCTTCATCCTCATATCTGTCAGCATCAAGTCACTGTAGCCTCTCTTCAATACACTAGACTCGTACATCTCCTTCCCTCTTCTCAATTATCTGAACCATAACACCTCACCTGCCTCTCCAATATTTTGTAACCCCCGAAGTCATAATCTATACCATTTACAGCTAATTCACACAGTGCGAGAGTATATAAGGGGCCCTTGCCACATCTATGCCTAACAATACCTAGGCCTCCCATAGGATGCCTCCCCTCCGGTTATGTCAACAATCGATACTCTCCCTAATCTATTTTGGTGACAGTCCATACGTCTTGGCTCATCTGGTCTGGGGGAATGTACTAAATGAATTTTCAGCTTAGTATGTACTTAACAGAAATGGCATTCACTAAGAATGGATTCTATAAGCTTTAACAAGTTCTAGTCAATAAAAATACATCTAATATTATATATATATATATATATATATATATATATATATATATATATATATATATATATATATATATATATATATATACAAACATTAGGTAAAGACCCAGACGCAATATCATGCGATCCTTCACTGAGAACATTCTGCTTGTGACTTGTTAAATCTCAATATGTTGTCAGTACGATTAGCATTATAATGCATTTGTGTCTTCAATAATCGAGATGGTATTTTATAAAAAATTCGCCCACATCGTGGACGAAACGTTGTCAATGGATAGCATTATGCTGCATTTGTGTCTGGTTCCATCGTAGTACCTCTGTACGGAGATTTTGCATTACTGTGTCCTCTCAGACTCTCAGAGAGTAAATATATTATTTACAATGGTGGTGGTGGTGGTAATGGTGACGACATACCTCGCTCTCACCACCACTTGCCTGTCAGGGTTCATCAGTAGGTGTGCACCACCAAAATAAACTGAAAGTCGTCAATGCAGGGAGAAGGATGAGAGGAAATGAGGGAGATGAAACAGAAAGGGAGATGAGGAGGGAGATACGGGATGAACAGGGAGGGAGACACGGGGGATTAGGAGAGGAAAGGAGAGGGATCGAGAGGGTAGAGGAGAAGGAAGAGAAGGAGCAGGGAAGAGATGCGAGGAGAGGGTAGAAAAGGGAAGGGAGTAAAAAAAGGAAATGGAGGAGAGGGTTGGGAAATAGACAAGGTAGGGGAATGAGGGAAGAAGGTAGAGCCGGGAACGGAAGAAAGAATTGGAGGAAGCAGGAGAGGGAAAGAGTAAGAGATAATACAGAGAAGAGAAGGATGGGGAGGGTAGGGAAGGGTTGATAGTGAAGAGAAAAGAAGGTAGGGGAAGGTCATGAAAGGAAAGGAGTGGCATGGAGGGAGTGACTGTGATGGTGTGGAGGAAGTACAGGTTGATGATGTGGAGGAAGTACAGGTTGATGATGTGGAGGAGTACAGGTTGATGTGTGGAGGAAGTACAGGTTGATGATGTGGAGGAAGTACAGGTTGATGGTGTGGAGGAAGTACAGGTTGATGGTGTGGAGGAAGTACAGGTTGATGATGTGGAGGAAGTACAGGTTGATGATGTGGAGGAAGTACAGGTTGATGATGTGGAGGGAGTACAGGTTGATGATGTGGAAGGGAGATACAGTCATGATGATGTGGAGGAGTACAGGTTGATGATGTGGAGGAAGTACAGGTTGATGGTGTGGAGGAGTACAGGTTGATGATGTGGAGGGAGTACAGGTTGATGATGTGGAGGGAGTACAGGTTGATGATGTGGAGGGAGTACAGGTTGATGATGTGGAGGGAGTACAGGTTGATGATGTGGAGGGAGTACAGGTTGATGATGTGGAAGTAAGGTGAATGGAGTGACAGGAACTTTGGATGATGTGGAGGGAAGCAGAGGATGATGTGGAGGATAAGGGTTGAGAGAAAAATGAGATGTACAGGTTGATGATGTGGAGGGAGTACAGGTTGATGATGTGGAGGGAGTACAGGTTGATGATGTGGAGGGAGTACAGGTTGATGATGTGGAGGGAGTACAGGTTGATGATGTGGAGGGAGTACAGGTTGATGATGTGGAGGGAGTACAGGTTGATGATGTGGAGGGAGTACATGTTGATGATGTGGAGGGAGTACATGTTGATGATGTGGAGGGAGTACAGGTTGATGATGTGGAGGGAGTACAGGTTGATGATGTGGAGGGAGTACAGGTTGATGATGTGGAGGGAGTACAGGTTGATGATGTGGAAGTAAACGGGTGAAATGGAGTGACAGGAACTTTGGAGGTGCTAGGTGGTTATTTAGAAAGGAAGCAGAGGACATGAGAATAGGATAAAGATGTGAAGAGAGGAAATGAGATGTAACGAAAGGAATAACCAGTAAGAACACAACGATAGAAGAAAACAGATCCTAAAGGATTAATAGAAAATGAAGTAGCAATGCCTAAAGGAACTGTAGGGAGTAAAGTGACAATTCCTGAGTGAGACTGACCTGACTAAGTCAAGGCATTGGCTTAAGCCGGTGGGAGAATTGAACCTGCCTCGCATGGGCCAGTAGGCCTGCTTCAGTGTTCTTCTTTCTTATGCTCCTCCTCCCTTAAGATGGTAGATATGAAGAAATTTTTAACCACGTTAAGAATTTTCTACTATCAACACCAATTCGCTGCTATTATGACTTAATTTACTGTCATATCATAGGATTGCATATTAAAAAAAATTAATCTGTTAGTCGCAGTCCAAACCCTCGTCATAACTTATAGATCGTAAGTTTCCGCATAGTTTTAGTCTAAGGAGAAATCTCCAAGCTCCTTAGGCCGAAAAACAAGATTCTATGATCTTGGTCAGGGACTCGGGTCACTCGAACTTCGTCACAGAGGTAAGGTGCGCCAGGGTCGAATACATTTTTTCTTTTGGTAGCCAAATTTTTGGCACTGGAAGCCCTTGGTAGGGATAATGTAGGGCTTTACATCAAGGTCCCACCACCCGAGATCGATACGCTGAAGAAGGTCTCGCTGATCAAATGCGAGGACCAGGGAATTTGATGTTCACAGGAATGCCTCTCGCTTTTCATTTCATTCCCTAAACAAGATCACATCACTGTTGGCAAGGCGCATATCTTCCTCACTCTCATTCTGTAGACGTCAGTAAGAGATGATTACCCAGCAGTGAATTAAGATGGTGTGACGGAACACATTCGACTGGGCTTGTGTGAAGGCCTGAGCACATTCTTAACAGAGCTCCACGTAAAATACGCTATCTGCTTGCCTTGCTCTATAGGTCTAATTTATAAGAATAAATAGAATACCACCACTGTTGAACTGTAGTGGTTTCGTGCTGGGTCTTGCATCTTCATCATATGATTACCCTTGACACTGAATGTTCTGTTTGGAATGAACAATTACTGCTGAGTTGGTATTTTGGAGGAAGGAGCCAGCAGCCAGCTGTGAGTGTTCTGTCACATAGCCTGGCATGTGCCCAAAACGGAACTTCCTCTCAGTTACTGCCAACCAATACTTAATGTCATCTGCAAGGACGTAGAGATATATGCTGAATTAGCATTAACGCGTCATAAACAGCTGAAATACATTTCAGCACGATCACAATATCTGCGAATGCTAGAGATTAAATTTTACCTTTCATGTGGCTAGTTTATTGTACACTTCATATCCATCCTTTGGATAGTAGTGCAAGAGCTAATGGATGCACAAAAGATAGCTGCAACTAAGTAGTTATCAAGAGACTGACATCTGGCTGATCTAACCCAAAATCGTTAAAAATGTCCGACACTGTCAACGGTATTTCCTAAACCTCGTCTGAGATAGAAATGCTGCAATTGCTTTAATTTAGCAAATTTGGATATAATAGCAATGTGCTGTCTTCCTTGTTCCTCCACGCTGTAAACTGTCTCCTCGCTGTGGCCCTGCTGCCCCTGCTGTAGCCCTGCCACCGCGCTGTGGCCCTGCCACCTTCTCTGTGGCCCTGTCACCGCGCTGTGGCCCTTGCCACTTCTGCGCTGTGGCTCTGTCCTGTCTCTTGCTGCTTGGCCTTTATGCACGTATACTCGGCCGCTAGTGGCTTGTCTTGTTTTGTGTCTTTATGCAGTATATCATTTTTAGTATTGTTTTTCATTGTTTTTATCCGACTCTTGTTTTGTTGTGCGATATTTCATGCTTGGTTATTTATCTTTAATGCAGTTCGTATAAAACATGTATCATGCTCGTTTAGGTTTATGAACCATATTTCATGCTAGTTTAGCCTTCTGAACCATGCATAATGTATTTCTTCTTTATTGCGATTTATGTATCATGCATACTGAAAAGTGTTAAGGTTGTATACATGTATACACGTGTACGAACTTATGCAACAACATCTAGATTAGTATCTTCCTTTGGTTTACTTCCTTCTAGGGATTGCCTTCACGCTGGTGAAAAGCTCTTCATCCAAGGAATTTGAGTTGCATTATCTCTCTCTCTCTCTCCCCCTCGCATCAAACCTTATTGTTTACTATTCTCCAGGCGCTGTGTGGATTTAATGCTTCCACATAAATGGAATATAAATATTTTTTTAGAAACATTTTCGTGCACTATTTTGGTCTCTTGACTTCCAGGTCTCGTTAGGTGACCCCAGTTGCATTCCATCTGTAACCTTTTATGTATTTGTGTTGGTAGGGACTCAGCTCCAGCTCTGTCTCGCCTCCCACACTGAAATAATACTTCGTAATATCTCTTTGAAACATTTGCGTGTGTAATTTCCAACAATGGCCCTTCTCGCTTCCTCGGTGAAGAGTTATCCTTGTCTGCCCTCTCTATGGCTCTTGTATTTCCCAACACACTGTGCAAGGACAGAAGCAGGTTGCTGTCATTGCAACCGACACAGTAAAATGCGATTGACATGGATTTTTGTCATAAGTTGACCCATTTAGTGACATTAGTCGTGTGGAAAGAAAGGCGTGGCAGACAGCCAAGACTGACGTGCTGGGTCACAAAGACAGTGGATTGCACTGACGGATGCGAATGTGGTTGCTGTTATGCCTTTGTTGTACTGACTACTGTATTACCGGTCGAACTCAGTGGTCTGAGTTAGACGAGTGTTGGGAGGTGTGGTCGCGGTAGATAGGTTTAGTGTGCCCAGAATCAGGGCACTCTCTCTCTATTGCTTATGATGAGCAAAAGAGAAAGTGCCCTGATTCTGGGCATCTCTTTTTCCTAAGTCTTCCTCATTACTGACCAGCAAAGTATTGTTCCACGATACGATATGTAATGCTTATGTTAAACTGCCACATGCTATGCGTGGGATGATAAGGACACTGGCTCGCTTGTTGGTTAAGTGATTCATGCGTGGGCTTCGTGCCCTGTCTCTGCTCATTAAGGATTTGTTGAGCTCCTCTTCTGCATTACTACATGAAGTCATTTAATTGTTTGGAGAATTCCAGTGTAGAGAAACATTTGTTAAGCGAGTCGCAGCTACATGTCCTACATACCTTTAGGAGAAAGTAAATAAGAACTTCATGTTCTGGATTTATATCATCGTGTATATATGAATCCATTAAGTCTAATTTTAAAAGTTTCAACTCACACTGTTTCAGAAATAAGTCGTGACACAAGATTTTTTTTTTCAACAAGTCGGCCGTCTCCCACCGAGGCAGGGTGACCCAAAAAGAAAATACTTTTATCATCATTCAACACTTTCACCACACTCATACATAATCACTGTCTTTGCAGAGGAGCTCATATACGACAGCTGAGAATAAGTCCCTCCCAACTGTCATACATACATGTATGCATCATAAATGTATAATACAATACATAAATATATAAATAAATATGTTTTACAAATTCATCGATGGGATTATAAAAAAAAAATAATGCTAGGGTTGTGGGAGAGGTGTGGCATTAAAAGATGAAGAATCTAATACAAAGAGTTGTCACAGTTACTTTTTTGTCGATGAAGCAGTGCTTTTAAAAGACTGTGAAGAGAAGTAGCAAAGGTTGGTAGACGAATTTTGAATATATTGGGTATATTGGAAGGAGTATGGAGGAAGTAAATGTGTTCAGATATTTTGGAGTGAACTTGTCGTTAGACAGGTCTATGAGAGATGAAATGAACCGTAATACTACTGATACAGGGTAGGTGGTGCATAAAGGCATCTGTGAAGACGAAGAATATTATCTATAGTGGCAAAAAGGGGAATATACCAGAGTATAGTGGTACCAAAGCTCCTGTATGAGCGTGACGCATGGGTTTCAAACCTTGCAGCTAGGAGGCTGGAGGCAGTGGAGGTGTCGTGTCCGAGGGCTATGTGTGGTGTGTACATTATGTAGAGAATTCGTAATCTGGAGATTAGAAGGTACGGGGTTAAAATTATTATACAATACGCTGATGAGGGGTTATTAAGGTGGTCTGGACATTTAGAAAGGATGGAACAAAGTAGTATAACGTGGAGGGTGTATATATCTGTAGTGGAGGGAAGGTGGGAAAGGGGTCGTCCTAGAAAAGGATGGAAAGAGGGAGGGGGTAAAAAAATGGTTTTGTATGCGAGAGACTTGGACATCCAACAGGTGTGTGCGATGTGTTGGACGTGCTGTTGGAGTGCGATGTGTTGGACGTGCTGTTGGAGTACGATGTGTTGGACGTGCTGTTGGAGTGTGAGCAAGGCAATATTTATCAAGAGGTTCTGGGAAATCAGTTAAAAGGACTTGAATCGTGGAGGTGGGAATAACAGTGAATGCACTCTGAAGGAGAGGGGGAAATACTGAAGTTTGGAGGGAATACTGAAGTTCAGAGTGATGGTGAACGTGTTTCTAAAGCATCACATAATTATTCGTCTTTTTTATTAATATGCGCAAACTTAATAAATTTACAAAAAAAAAAAAAAAATTCAGTATCACTGAAAAATGAGACCCACATTGAGATATACTACTGATAATGTTCTCTGACTTACTATCTGCATTTTGTTGATAATTCGAGAGCATGAAGTTCTTTGGCATTTCGTATATTCCAAAGAATAACGGCAATTTTACTGCAGAAACAAGTCTTGAAGAGCAAAACTTCTTTAATTATCACAACTGAATAAATCCAGGCGGCTGACCTAGTATCTGGCTGATTACCTTGGCACTCCTAAAGGTGCAAATGGATAGAAAAAAAAATCTAAGTTTCTTCTGAAGGTTTATATATAAACTGCTAGCAGAATTAAAGAATTAATTTAATTTAAAGGCATAAATTTTTAATTTATAGAAGGCAGTTTTTACTATAAATACTGTATGAGCAAATAAAACCTTCCAGCATACAATAATGATATCCATATTTACACACATTATATATATATATATATATATATATATATATATATATATATATATATATACAATATATATAATATATATTGTATTTGCAGAGCGTATACTCAATACATTTCAGTAATAGCCCACTGAACATGGTGTCTGTGTATTTAACTTGCGTCACTCTGCTTGAATTAGGCGTGGCAAGTGTTTATTCTTGGATACTAAATGTAACAACCTGTGTCTGGTGGTGGTGGTGGTGGTGGTGGTAGTGGTGGTGCTGCTGTTGATGATGATGTTGCTTTTGGTGGTGGTGATGGGTGCTACTGCTGGTGGTAGTACTGCTGCTGTCGTTGCTGTGTTTGATGCGGCTATTGCTTTCTTTGTTGTTATTGCCGCCGGTGCTACTGATGCTGCTCCTGCTGTTGCTACTGTTGCTGTTGCCGACGCTGCTGCTGTTGTTGTTGTTGCCGACGCTGCTGCTGTTGTTGCTGCCGCCACTGCTGCTGTTGTTGCTGCCGCCACTGCTGCTGTTGTTGCTGCCGCCGCCGCCGCTGCTGCTGCTGCTGTTGTTGTCGTTGCTGCTGCCGCCACTGCTGCTGCTGCTGTTGTTGCTGCTGTCGCCACTGTTGTTGCTGCCGCCACTGCTGCTGTTGTTGCTGCTGCCGCCGCCGCCGCTGCTGCTGCTGCTGCTGCTTGTTGCTGCCGCCACTGCTGCTGCTGCTGTTGTTGTTGTTGTTGCTGCTGTCGCCACGTTGCTGCTGTTGTTGCTGCCGCCGGTGCTGCTGCCGCCGCTGCTCTTCTCGTGCGATTTCCCCACAGATATGCGGGGAGGTGTTGCGGAGTTCGCAGAACACTGCACATTCTTGGCGTTGTTGACGGTCTCTTCTGCCACCTTCCCCACAAACACACTCCTCACTTCCTACACTAAATTACAGCAAAGTGAAAAAAAGAAGCGCTAACCCCGCATAAGCCATACAGCTTCGGCCCTCAACACTAAAAGATTCAGAAATAAATTTCAGAACATTTGCAACCTCTTCCCATGTGCTTTGAAGCACAATAAGGCATACAGTAAAATAAATGAAAAAAAACTAGAAAAATAAGAACTATTAGAATCATGGAGAAGAGCTAAAACCGTAGGGATCATATAGAGTCTATGGAGAAAAGTGTTGGTTTAAGAGTCCTTTACCTCCCTCATGGTACCTTTTCTCCTTCCTTGAGGGAAAACAAGTAGACACAAGAAAATTTTGGCAAGCCACATCTCTCATCATTGACTAGCCACACCTTGGGACCCTGACAAGTCACTTGTTGTCACCCAACACATGAGACTAAAAAAAAGTACTGCTCAAAAAACAGTCTTGTCGTCAGAAGTCTCAGGCGAAGAAAATAAACAAGCGACTTGTGGGCAAAACAAACTTGAATAGCCTCATCGAGCCAATGAAATAAATGAAGTAATGAGATGCAAATAGTCTGTGATGGTTGAGGTGTTAGGGTAAATTTCTGGGTAGTTGTTGTGATTGTTGAGGTGTTAATATAAACTTCTGGGTAGTTATGATGGCTGAAGTGTTAATGTAAACTGCTGGATTTACTGGGTGTGTTGGTTGAGTTAAGGTAAACTATTGGGTTTGTTGGGTGTGTTGGCTGAGGTGGTAAACTCCTGGGAAGTGGTGGTGATGGTTGAGGTGGTAAGATCAACTACTGGGTAGTAGTTGGTGATTGTTGAGGCTTTTAATATCTACCCTACTACTACTGGGTAGAAGTACGGTAGATTTTAAGGTAAACTAAATGACAGAAGTTGGTGATGGCTGAGGCCGTTAAGGTAAACTAATGACTAACAGTTGGTGATTGGTAAAGGTATTAAGGTAAACCAATGAGTAGTAGCTGATGATGGTGGATGTGTTAAGGTAACCTACTGGATAACAAGATCAGCAGCATCACACCGAGATGAACTATTAAGGATGCAAAAATATCGCACTTACCACGCTGCCAAACACGTGTCTCGCTCCTCTCACTTGTTTACAAAGTTTAAATACATGTTTTAAATGTTTATATAACCTAAACTAAAAAAAATAATAATTCCCCCTAAGTAGGAAAAGTTTAGAAATTGAAACTGGGTTATGGGTCAGAAAATGAAGGGTGTTATATAAGGATAAGTTGCAAGAAGAGACGCCGTGCGTGTTGATACGAGGCCTAACGAACTATGCAATAATGTTAGCAACAAATTAAGCCATTAACAATCAGCACCAGGGGTTGTGTTGACAAAATCAACACGGAGGAAAAATTTTATGATTTCCCCATGGTTTGCAGGGTAAGCTTCGCCTGACGTGTTTACTCTAACTAAAATTTGCAAAAATCTTTTCATAAATAACGCAAACTTTAATGGGGACACTTTAAACGACGTTTCCGTCCATTCTGGACAATTACGAGGTCACAGAGTGAGGGTTATATGAACTGTTTCAACAACGGTATGTACTGCGACTTTTACTTGTCAAGGGAAAGTAATTGTAAAATGAGTGCAAAAAAATATAGAGAAAATGGGATTATATAAGCGGGACCGAATTTATTTCAAACTTAGTGGTAGGATCATTCTGTTGATGGTATAAAAGTTAATGAATGAGACATGAGGAACACTTGGTTATCTTTCTTGGCGATACTTTTCGCCTTAAAAGCAGGGTTCTTCAGTCGAATACAGACAAATATAAAACCGGAGAGAGTAGAAGTGATTCTGACGTCATCACCCCTCAGCCTTGGTAAGTGGTGGTCGGTCCCTCAAAGTTTAATGGCAGGAAGGAAGCTTAATGAAGTTTGATGAGCGCTTTGACCTACAAACACTAGCTCACAAAAATATAAATTAGTAACACTAGCAAAGTACACTTTGCAAATTCTGTCACACCAGGCACTGACTGCTCAAAGGACTAGAGGTACATGAGGGGACAGACTGAATTAAAAGACAGACGAGTAACTGGGATGTCGTCAGGAAGGATTTCTGCAGCCCCAGGGTTGCTTGGAAGTGAAATGACCTGGACGATGATATAGAGGAGACAGGTTCCCTATAGTTTTAATAGGCTGGACAGGGCATACGAGGCAGGAAGGAGTAAATCCGGCAAGAGACAAAAAGCAGTGCAGGAGCGAGACTCGACACCCTGCGACCACGAATACCGGAGTATAGGCTAGTATGTACACACATACACACACAAACACAAACACACACACACACACACAATACCACCGGCAACACTTCCATCACAGGCACCGTAGTCCAGTGTTGACCCACCAAACCGCAATCTCTCCATCTCACAGAGTGCAGGCACTGAACTCGACTGCTTTCACAGGGTAGTCACTGAAGCTGACAGCTTTCAGAGTTCAGAGACTGAAATCGATAATTCTCAGACTTAGGCGCTGAAATTGTCAATTTTCAGAGTGCAGACACTGAACTTAAAATCTTCCATAACTCAAGTTCAGTAACTGTAATGACTTCCTTATTAATATTTCCAACAACACTCACTCCAGTCTAACACACACACACACACACACACACACACACACACACACACACACACAGGGATAGGGGACATGATGATAACGTATAAAATACCGAGAGGAATTGACAAGGTAAACAGGGGCAGAATGTTTCAGCGATGAGATACAGGAACAAGGGGACACAATTGGAAGTTGGAAACTGATAGGGATGTTAGAAAGTATTTCTTCAGCCGTAGAGTTATCAGGAAGTGGAACAATCTGGACAGTGTAGCAGTAGAGGCAGGATCCATAAAGAGTTTTAAGAAGAGGTACGATAGGGCTCTTGGAGCAGGAGAGAGTGGACCGAGTAGTGACCAGTGAAGAGGCGGAGCCAGGAGCTGTGACTCAACCCCTGTAACCACAAATAAGTACACACATACACCACTAGAAAACTATACATTTTTTAAATGGATGTAAATATGCAGAAAATGCTGTTTACAACGTATATTAGACCAAAATTGGAATATGCAGCTTCTGTGGTGTCCACATCTAAATGACACGTGAATCAGAAGAGCAATGAGGTATAATGAAAGGGGTGAAAACACTGAAGCTGCCCACGATGGCCACGCTGAAGAAAAGAATTGGTGCGATAACTGCATATAAGGCCATTAAATTATATGAATGAATGGATAATGATATTTTTTAGTACCTTCATCTGAGATAACAAGAGGCCAGAGTTGAAATTGAGAAGAAAGGGGGTCGAATCGATATAAAAAAAAAAAGTCTGCATAGAGTGGTGGAACAATGGAATGAATTGAAAGTCTGCAACCACTGACTTTTAAATATTATGTAACAATATAGTTATAATAAAGGGACACAACAGGCGTAGCTGTTTCTGTACCTACAAACAGATAATCACAACTAAATAATTAAACACACACACACGAGAACTGTGCTAATAACCGAGTCTCGAGATCCCCAAAACTACAACTTGGTGAGTATAACTCAGTAATACACACGCCAGAATTACTCGAAACCATTTACCGTATGCAACATACACAAAGTTGACAAACCTCAAAACAGCTTTCAGGAACTTTTAACAGTCCTTAAGATCTTTATACAGGACGCGTCGTAAGCCAATCATTAAGTATGCGGCCCCAGCATCCAGCTCTCAGCTTGTCAAACACATTCTGAAGCTCGGCAAATAGAATATCAGAACTGCAAGGAATGACCTACGAAGAGATTTCAGAGGGCCTGAACCTGACGACACTTGTGGGGAGGACTAGCCTTAAGAGGGACTGATAAGGCAAATACTGACAGGCTATTTAAACTGAGAGAATCAAGATCACGGGGACACAAGTGGAAGCTGAAGACACACACAGGGTGGATAGGGACAGGATGTCTCAGAGATGGCACACAGCAACAAGGGGGTCACGATTGGAAGTTGAAGACTCGGATAAGTCACTGGGATGTTAGGAAGTATTTATTCAGTCAGACAGTTGTCAGGAAGTGGAACAGTCTGGAGAGTGATGTAGTGGAGGCAGGATTTATACATAGCTTTAAGATACGATAAAGCTCATGGAGCAGGGAGAGTGTGGACCTAGTAGCGACCAGCTAAAAGGCTGGGGCAGCAGCTGTGACTCGACCACTGCCACCACAAACAGATAAGTAGAAATAGGTAAGTATACACACACACACATTCTCTCTCTCTCTCTTACTATACACTACGCTCTTCTTACCTACATATTCTAACACTTGCCTCACACACGAGAATTTCATTTTTACCAACATCCCTTAGCAGACTACCAACTCTTTTCGTTTTCCTTACAGCTGGAAGTACTGAATGTGCTCCTATTATATCTACTGAGGACATCGAAATCTTGTGTCTGAATGTCTACTCCAAAAATTTTATTAGCTTTCTAAACAAAGTTATATTTTACATCTTTTAAGCAGCTTAAAGATCTAGGGAAAAGAACATAGTGAGAACATAAATGACCTTTACAGTAGTTCAATTCATCGGAATCAAGGTTAAATACGCTAGTGTGTTCTATATAAGGTTCACCAGACCTATGATTGATTAAAATTTTCTATACCTATAGTAACTATTCCGATGCTGGATTACATGATTTATAAATAATCCAAAATATAACTGGGTGCTTTTTGTTTGACCCATATTGAGAGTAGTCTTTAAACACGATGAAGGGACTGAAGTTTCCTCCTGTATAAGAAGGTATTTTACAACTGAACAACAAGATCCTGCAGTACCAAATGTGCTAAGATAAACTGTCCGGTAATATCCATAACATCTTATAACACACAAATTGCGTATCGTAAACGCACCACACATGCCAGTGATGTCTTGCCCGTACTCACACCATAATATACACTCATCAAGAACAACGGGAATGCAGTACTCATCATACTCATCAAATAAAAATGTTATACTAGAAACAACAGCTTTGTTGTAGACGTCTAAATAGCCAGTGAATATCAGGTGTACATTTATGACTCAAACCAAGAATCAACAAGCCCCAGCGCAGCTGCCTGTAAAGTCTACAAAAACAATGTGTACATAAAGTACCAGACTTACATTAAACAAGTAACTCAGAGAGAGAGAGGAGGGAGAGAGGAGGGAGAGAGAGAGAGGAGGGAGAGAGAGGAGGAAGAGAGGGAGAGAGAGAGGGAGGAGAGAGAGGAAGGAGAGAGAGAGGAAGGAGAGAGAGAGAGGAAGGAGAGAGAGAGGAGGGAGAGAGAGAAAGAGAGAAGGAGGGAGAGAGAGAGGAAGGAGAGGAGAGGAGAGAGAGAGGGAGGAGAGGAGAGGAGAGAGAGGAAGGAGAGAGAGAGGAGGAGAGAGAGAGGAGGAGAGAGGAGGAGAGAGAGGAGGGAGAGGAGGAGGGAGAGGGAGAGAGAGAGAGGAGGGAGAGAGAGGAGGGAGAGAGAGGAGGGAGAGAGAGAGAGAGGAAGAGAGAATGAAAGGAAGAGAGAGAGAGAGGAGGAGAGAGAGAGGAGGGAGAGAGAGGAGGAGAGAGAGAGAGAGAGAGGAGAGAGGAGGAGAGAGAGGAAGGAGAGAGAGAGAGGAGGGAGAGAGAGGAGGAGAGAGAGGAGGGAGGAGAGAGGAGGGAGAGAGAGGAGGGAGAGAGGAGGGAGAGAGAGGAGAGAGAGAGAGGAGAGAGAGGAGGAAAAGAGAGGAGGGAGAGAAGAGGAGGGAGAGAGAGAGGAGGAGAGAGAGAGGAGGGAGAGGGAGAGGAGGGAGAGAGAGAGGGAGAGAGAGAGGGAGAGAGAGGAGAGAGAAGGGAGAGAGAGGAGAGAGAGAGAGGAGAGAGAGAGGAGAGAGGAGGGAGAGAGGAGAAAGAGAGGAGGGAGAGAGAGAGGAGGGAGAGAGAGGAGGGAGAGAGAGAGAGGAGGGAGAGAGAGAGAGGAGGGAGAGAAGAGAGAGGAGGGAGAGAAGATAGAGAGAGAGCGCGAGCGAGCGAACGAGAGCTGACGGCCAACCAACACTAAAAAAAAAAATGGTTGTTATTCTTTGTCACTAAATAAGCTCTTCAAACACTTTACACTTCTTCGCAGAGAAAAAAAGACTATTTATAAAATCCATTAAAAATGATCCAATTGCTTCACTTAGGACTTTGGAATCTCCATGGCTCGAATTACACAAGAAAACTTTACAAGCGCATGAAGCTAGCAGGAAGGTGAATTTAAGATGGGGTATCCCGTCGTTTGCGGAAGACATTCTACTTGAGGAACTACGATCCGTTGGGCAAGAAATGACTAATATTCCATCGCTAGAAAAGTACTGGAATTAGGCCCTAGACATCTATACATTTGACACTGTGTACAGACAACATCAAACGTCCAATTGAATACTATGATGTAGTGCTGACAACAGTGAATAAAAGACACGTTGAAGTGTAAAAACTTATTAGTAGAACATTTCGCTCTGCTTAGAGCTTTAAGACTTCATTAAGCACTTCACAGAGCGAAACGGTCCCGATTAAAGTTTCTTCAGCAACGTTTAACCTTTATTCGCAAAACCTTCAATAATAAACAGTGAGACAGTGACGGCCTACACGAGACATAACGCCATTTAAACGACGCTTGAAACTTCTAATTACTTCACCACTTCCGAAATGATTGAACATACAAACAAGTAATCCATTACTCTGGTAAAACGTAGAAAACTTTTTTTTAATTAATCCATTTGTTTCCTAGCAGCATAAAAGATACTTGCACCAAAGAAGAACTCTTTGTTTTTATAACAGCTTTGTTTGCACTGCAGCATTTAACGTATAAGAACTATGTATCCACACTTTTCTTTCTTACTGTGATAAGCAGAAAATAGCTATATTATCTGCTAGTTCCCCTAATTTATATGTGCCTACATATAATTTGAACTTGCATCTAAATATAACATTTCTACTATTAGCACTCTTTGGGCAGAAACGGTAAATAATTTTTTTTTATCACATCAGCCCTTCCCACCGGTGTAGGGTGAATCACAGAAGGAAACACATTCGCCATTACTCATTCAACAGCTGTCGTGCCTTAAGTGTGCGAATTCTTCGATTCAAGTGAGCCTCTGAAATTGCAACATCTCCACCTTTACTTCAAAGTGTAGGCATTGTACTTCCCACCTTCGAAGTCATATTCGTTTACCTAGAGTTACTAAATTTTCCAAGAAAACGTTACGAAGGATAAAGATGTGTATGTATACATATATGTATGTATGTGTAGGTAAAATTTGTCAATTACAAAGAACTCATTTAAAATTAAGTATATTCTAAAATTTTCTCTTATACGTTTAAAGATATATTTTTTTCATTTATAATAATGTAAAAATTAATAATTTTGTACCAAATGAGCCTTAGAAAACTTACCTAACCTTATTATAACAAGCGCAATTTAATTTAGCCTAATCCAACTAAATATATTTTAGATAAGTTTACAATAATTTAATAATCAACAAACACAATGAAATATATTTCTTTTCTTAGGTTCAGCAAGAAGAGCGTTGCTATTCAAGCCAAACTCGCAAGTTTTTACCTGTTCAGAACACACACACATACCTTTTATATATAATACTGAATCCTCTTATCACCTTGTGAAATTTGAAATGCTTGCTACCGCGCGAAAAATAATGGTATAATTTTGAATTGTCTCCACTCTCCTTCGTTACACTGAGAATTATTCAAGCACAAATTTGCTCATATCTGTGTGAACTTTGTAATTCTGTTTCTCTTTTTTTTCAAATGTTTGATATTCTCTTATATAAAAATAAAAATTTGTATAAATACCGAATTTATATATCGCTATATCTCGAATGTTTGCATTTTATCCTGTGATGTTTACGCTGCTTGCTATTGTTGGAAATGTGATTGTATACACTTTCCTTTGTTAAACTGAGAATTATAAGAGTATATTTGCACACATACGTACGAGGTTTTTTTTATAAATGTTGAATTTATATTCATTTTCTTTCCGTTTCATATATTTCCCATTCACTATGAAAGATATGCTTTCTGCTAGTCTCATTATATATATATTAGGTAGTAGGTTGGTAGACAGTAACCACCCAGGGAGGTACTACCATCCTGCCAGGTGACTGTGAAACAGAAACCTGAAACTGTTTTACATGATGGTAGGATTGCTGGTGTCTTTTTTTCTGTCTCATAAACATGCAAGATTTCAGGTACGTCTTGCTACTTCTACTTACACTTAGGTCACACTACGCAAACATGTACACGTTTATGTATACACACTCATCTGAGTTTTCTTTGATTTTATCTTAATAGTTCTTGTTCTTATTGCTTTTCTCTTTCATATCCATGGGGAAGTGGAATAAGAATCTTTCCTCCGTAAGCCATGCGTGTTGTAAAAGTCAACTAAAATGCCGGGAACAATGGGCTAGTAACCCATTTCCTGTATAGCTTACTAAAAAGAAGAAGAAGAAAACCGTCAAAGTGGGATGTTTGAATGTGCGTGGATGTTGTGCGAATGATAAGAAAGAGATGATTGTAGATGTTATGAATGAAAAGAAGCTGGATGTCCTGGCTTTAAGTGAGACAAAGCTGAAGGGGGTAGGAGAGTTTCAGTGGGGAGAAATAAATGGGATTAGATCAGGGTTTCAAATAGAGTTAGAGCTAAAGAAGGAGTGGCAATAATGTTGAATAATCAGTTATGGCAGGTAAAGAAGGAATATAAATGTATAAATTCAAGGATTATGTGGAGTAAAATAAAGGTTGGATGTGAAAAGTGGGTTATAGTGTTTATGCACCTGGAGAAGAGAGAAATGTAGAGGAGAGAGAGATTTTGGGAAATGTTGAGTGAGTGTTTGGGGAGTTTTGAACCAAGTGAGAGAGTAATTGTGGTTGGGGATCTAAATGCTAAAGTGGGTAAAAATGTTGTGGATGGAGTAGTAGGTAAATTTGGGGTGCCAGGGGTAAATGTAAATGGGGAACCATTAATTGAGCTATGTGTAGAAAGAGGTTTGGTAATAGTAATACATATTTTATGAAAAGAGGATAAATAAATATACAAGGTATGATATAGCACGTAAGGAAAGTAGTTTGTTGGATTATGTATTGGTGGATAAGAGGTTGATGAGTAGGCTTCAGGATGTACATGTTTATAGAGGTGCAAACGGATATATCAGATCATTATTTGTTGTAGCTACAGTTAGAGTAAAAGGTAGATGGGACAAAAGAAAATGGCAACAGCAAGTAAGAGAGAGTAAAAGTGTATAAACTAAGGGAGGAGGAAGTTAGGGTGAGATATAAGCAACTATTGGCAGAAAGGTGGGCTAGTGCAAGTAGGAGTAGTGGGGGTTGAAGAGAGTTGGGATAGTTTTAAAATGCAGTATTAGAATGTGGGGCAGAAGTTTGTGGCTATAGGAGGGTGGGTGCAGGAGGAAAGGAGTGAGTGGTGGAATGAAGAAGTAAGGGTGTGATAAAAGAAAAAGGTAGCTTATGAGAGGTTTTTACAAAACAGAAGTGTTAATAGAAGAGCAGAGTATATGGAAAGTAAAAGAAAGGTGAAGAGAGTGGTGAGAGAGTGCAAAAGAAGAGCGGATGAAAGAACGGGAGAGGCTCTGTCAAGAAATTTTGCTGAAAACAAGAAAAAATTTTGGAGTGAGATAAACAAGGTAAGAAAGCCTAGGGAACGAATGGATTTGTCAGTTAAAAACAGAGTAGGGGAGTTAGTAGATGGGGAGCTGGAGGTATTGGGTAGATGGCGGGAATATTTTGAGGAACTTTTAAATGTCGATGAAAAAAGGGAGGCGGTAATTTCATGTACTGGCCAGGGAGGTACAACATCGTTTAGGAGTGAAGAAGAGCAGGATGTGAGTGTGGGGAGGTGCGTGAGGCATTACGTAGAATGAAAGGGGGTAAAGCAGCTGGAATTGACGGAATCATGACAGAAATGTTAAAAGGAGGGGGGGATATAGTGCTGGAGTGGTTGGTATTTTTGTTTAATAAATGTATGAAAGAGGGGAAGGTACCTAGGGATTGGCAGAGAGCATGTATAGTTCCTTTATATAAAGGGAAGGGGGATAAAAGAGAGTGTAAAAATTATAGGGGAATAAGTTTACTGAGTATACCACGTAAAGTGTATGGCAGGGTTATTATTGAAAGAATTAGAGGTAAGACAGAGAGTAGGATTGCAGATGAGCAAGGAGGCTTTAGAGTGGGTAGGGGATGTGTACATCAAGTGTTTACAGTGAAGCATATATGTGAACAGTATTTAGATAAAGGTAGAAAGTTTTATTGCATTTATGGATTTAGAAAAGGCATATGATAGAGTGGATAGGGAGCAATGTGGCAAATGTTGCAAGTGTATGGAATAGGTAGTAAGTTACTGAAGGCTGTAAAGAGTTTTTATGAGGATAGTGAGGCGCAGGTTAGGGTGTGTAGGAGAGTGGGAGATTATTTCCCGGTAAAAGTAGGTCTTAGACAGGGATGTGTAATGTCACCATGGTTGTTTAATATATTTATAGATGGGGTTGTAAAAGAAGTAAATGCTAGGGTGTTGGGGAGAGGGTGGGATTAAATTATGGAGAATTAAATGCAAAATGGGAGTTGACACAGTTACTTTTTGCTGATGATACTGTGCTTATGGGAGATTCTAAAGAAAAGTTGCAAAGGTTAGTGGACGAGTTTGGGAGAGTGTGTAAAGGTAGAAAGTTAAAAGTGAACATAGATAAGAGTAAGGTGATGAGGGTATCAAATGATTTAAATAAAGAAAAATTGGATATCACATTGGAGAGAGGGATTATGGAAGAAGTAAATGTTTTCAGATATTTGGGAGTTGACGTGTCAGCGGATGGGTTTATGAAGGATGAGGTTAACCATAGAATTGATGAAGGAAAAAAGGTGAGTGGTGCATTGAGGTATCTGTGGAGACAAAAACGTTATCCATGGAGGCAAAGAAGGGAATGTACGAAAGTATAGTGGTACCAACACTCTTATATGGGTGTGAAGCATGGGTTGCAAATGCTGCAGCGAGGAGGAGGCTGGAGGCAGTGGAGATGTCCTGTCTAAGGGCAATGTGTGGTGTAAATATTATGCAGAAAATTCGGAATGTGGAAATTAGGAGAAGGTGTGGAGTTACTAAAAGTATTTGTCAGAGGGCTGAAGAAGGGATGTTGAGGTGGTTTGGTCATTTAGAAGAATGGATCAAAGTAGAATGACTTGGAGAGCGTATAAATCAGTAGGGAAGGAAGGCGGGGTAGGGGTCGTCCTAGAAAAGGTTGGAGGAAGGGGTAAAGGAGGTTTTGTGGGCGAGGGGCTTGGACTTCCAGCAAGCATGCGTGAGCGTGTTAGATAGGAGTGAATGGAGACGAATGCTTTTGGGACATGACGATCTGTTGGAGTGTGAGCAGGGTAACATTTGTGAATGGATTCAGGAAACCAGTTAATTGATTTAGTTGGACTTGAGTCCTGGAAATGGGAAGTACAATGCCTGCACTTTAAAGGAGGGGTCTGAGATAGTGACAGCTGGGAGGGACTTTTCTCAGCTGTCGTATCTG
Source organism: Cherax destructor (assembly GCA_009830355.1). NCBI lineage: Eukaryota > Metazoa > Arthropoda > Malacostraca > Decapoda > Parastacidae > Cherax > Cherax destructor. Next base: position 424,669 of record WNWK01000396.1, read on the forward strand.
AGCTCCTCTGCAAAGACAGTGATTATGTATGAGTGTGGTGAAAGTGTTGAATGATGATGAAAGTATTTTCTTTTTGGGGATTTTCTTTCTTTTTGGGTCACCCTGCCTCGGTGGGAGACGGCCGACTTGTTGAAAAAAAAAAAATATATATATATATATATATATATATATATATATATATGTCGTGCCGATTAGGTAAAACTTGATTTTGGCTTAAATAGCAACGTTCACCTTGCCATATAAGACAAGTGAAAATTTGTGTATGCAATAATTTCGCAAAATCATTCTGAACATAACAAAAAAATATATTTCATTGTGTTTGTTTATTATTAAATTAATGATAACGTATCTAAAATATATTTAGTTGGGTTAGGCTAAATTAAATTGCGCTTCTTGTAATAAGGTTAGGTAGGTTTTCAAAGTTTCTCTTGGTACAAAATTATAAATTCTTACATTAACATAAATGAAAAAAATATATCTTTAAACGTATAAGAGAAAATTTTAGAAAGGACTTAATTTTAGATGAGTTCTTGCTAATTGACCAGTTTTACCTAATCGGCACGACATATATATATATATATATATATATATATATATATATATATACGTACAGACATTGTGTGTGTGTGAGTAAATACAGAGCTCTCCATCAGGAGGAGCCTTGCCATAGTTGATCCAAGGAATTAGAACATCCTTAATCTTCCTCCCATGCCCTCCGATAATACCTGACTTTCTTTGTTAATTGAATATGTCATTATTTTATGAGATTATCTTTTATGATTAAATAATTACGTAGTTTCGTGACTTACAGATAATTTCGCAGGAATTTTGGAAAGCTTTCTTTTCCTCACTTTTGATTATTAATTATTATTATTATTAGTAGTAGTAGTAGTTGTATTACTAGTAGTGGTAGCAGTAATAGTATTACTAGTAGTGGTAGCAGTAATAGTATTACTAGTAGTGGTAGCAGTAATAGTATTACTAGTATTGGTAGTAGTAGTATTACTAGTAATAGTAGTGGTAGTAGTAGTACTAGTAGTATTACTAGTAGTAGTAGTATTACTAGTAGTAGTAGTAGTAGTATTACTAGTAGTAGTAGTAGTATTACTAGTAGTAGTAGTAGTATTACTAGTAGTAGTAGTAGTATTACTAGTAGTGGTAGTATTACTAGTAGTGGTAGTAGTAGTAGTATTACTAGTAGTGGTAGCAGTAGTATTACTAGTAGTGGTAGTAGTAGTAGTATTACTAGTAGTACATATTGTCAGCAAAGTACACATCCCTACCACCTTGGGTCTCTCTCAAAACCCCACACACACACACACACACACACACACACCTGCACACATTACACTCTACAATAATGCACACCCTTGTACTTCCCCTTAGGGCTAACCGCCGCAAGTAATACGCATGGAATCCGCCCAATTGCCTCAATCTCAAGCTACACTGGGCTCCCCTCTGCACTAGCTTGAATTAGCGCCCTTATTCTCCCGGGCTAAGGTTCGCTCGTTAAAGCATTGCTCGGTACGCTATATCCGTGTTTTATATCCCCAGTCACACATAACCGTGTAACTATCCCCACGGCACAATGGTGTTTGTCTGGCCCCTATCCAAGGCCGTAGAATCTACTACCAAACAACTTGGCCCCTTAGGTTAATCCCGGAAACAATAGGCCCCTACTGGGACATCATACGCCGGGTTTGGTCTCGTGGGTATCAGTGTCTGTGAGAATGGCTGGGGTTGCAGGGTCGTCTTGGGGGGAACAGTGTTCCCGAGTGGCTAATTGGTTCCCAGTGTTTGTGTGCTTGTGTACACAACTCGACGGACTCTCAGCCAAATCTTCCCTAATATTTTCCAAGAGACATAATTGTACGATTAAAAAAACCAAGGCGTTTGGAAAAATCTGAATGCAGCCTTCAACACTATTTTTTCTGCTGGAATTATTACACAATTTGATATGCGATATTATCTTTCCTAACCAGCACATAAACGTTGTAGGCCACAATTTCGCTGAAGTAATTAATGAAACGTTATAACTAGACAACATGCTTTATAAAAAAACAATTTGCATAAGAGAACATTCTCCACAGTTAGGAAACTCGTCGGCAATCAAGCCGGCAAGACCAATGTGGCAGCTGAGGGCCTCGCGCGTCCTGTTTCAATAGTTGGTAGTTTGATGTGGTGTTCTAACTTGTTCCCAGAGATGTCCCGAGGGGCGCAATTCTCTAAACGAGTTCTGAGGAAGCACGGTGTGCACCATGCCTGTGTGAACGTTTGTGTATCCGAGGGTGTGTGTACCTATGTGGACGGTCCTGTACATGAATCTGATTTGATGAAAGCTGAGCACACAGGTAGGTGTGTGTGTGTGTACTCACCTAGTTGTGGTTGCAGGGGTCGACTCATAGTTCCTGGCCCCGCCTCTTCACTGGCCGCTACTGGGTCACGCTTCCTGCTCCATGAGCTTTATCATACCTCTCCTTAAAGCTATGTATGGAACCTGCCTCCACTATATCGCTTCCCAAGCTATTCCACTTCCCGACCACTCTATGACTGAAGAAATACTTCCTAACATCCCTGTGATTCATTTGAGTCTTCAACTTCCAACTTTGTCCCCTTGTTGCTGTGTCCCATCTCTGGAACAGTCTGTCTCTGTCCACCTCGTCAATTCCTCTCAGTATCTTATATGTCGTTATCATGTCCCCCCTATCTCTCCTGTCCTCCAGTGTCGTCAGGTCGATTTCCCTTAACCTCTCCTCGTAGGACATACCCCTTAGCTCCGGGACTAGTCTTGTTGCAAACCTTTGCACTTTCTCTAGCTTCTTTACGTGCTTGGCTAGATATGGGTTCCAAACTGGTGCTGCATACTCCAGTATGGGCCTAACGTACACAGTGTACAGGGTCCTGAACGATTCTTTATTAAGATGTCGGAATGCTGTTCTTAGGTTAGCTAGACGCCCATATGCTGCAGCAGTTATTTGGTTGATGTGCGCCTCAGATGTGCCTGGTGTTATACTCACCCCAAGATCTTTTTCCTTGATTGAGGTTTGTAGTCTCTGGCGTCCCTAGACTGTACTCCGTCTGCGGTCTTCTTTGCTCTTCCCAAATCTTCATGATTTTGCACTTGGTGGGGTTGAACTCCAGGAGCCAATTGCTGGACCAGGCTTGCAGCCTGTCCAGATCCCTTTGTAGTTCTGCCTGGTCCTCGTCCGATTGAATTCTTCTCATCAACTTTACATCATCTGCAAACAGGGACACTTCAGTCTATTCCTTCCGTCATGTGTGTGTGAGTGTGTGTACGATAATAGTTACCTAGGTGTAATTTTCTGTTTAAAGTGTGAAAATTAGAGCTTTATTTACTGCGTCGCATTTAAAGTAGCCAGCTACACCTGGCTCAGGCTGCAGTTCCCTGCACACCAACATGAATACACTGATACCTAAACCTGGCATTAAAGCTTTGCACTACATAGAACTACACCAGTCGGTGTGTATAATATGAGCTGGAGCTCTTGGACCGCCTCTTTAACCTGCAAGGTGGTTTAGCGCTTCTATTTGATTATAATAATAATTTAACCTGCTAGTTGAGTTTATGTCAAGTTATCATTCCTTTTGTTTACACCATCTCTTGTTTTTGCTTCTACTGTTGTTGTTCGCTAGTGTGTTCAGCTTCGTCACTACTGTTACACTGAGTCCCACCAAATTTTTTTTACGAGTATTTTGTTTTATATTGTGGCCCTTGACCTGGTTCTGCCTATTCTAAAAAGTGTCTACTTGCCTATTCTGATAAGTGAATAAAGTGTAATGAACACTTGTCAGTAATCAATAACCCACATGGTGATAGAAACTTAGGAGATTAATTGTTCAGTGTATTTCGACCCCCTTCTTTGATCTACTTCTGCTGAAGAGGATCACAGGAGGAGGTCGAAATATACTGATAAATTAATCTCCCGATTTCTGTCTCCACGCGGGATATTATTGATCATTCTGATAAGTATTTCTTTCAATTTTTTAAGTATCGTGAGAAGAAATTCATTAAAATTCACATCGTTCTAGTAGTAGTCACGTTACGAACTATAAATCTAGTTTTTTTCGGGATGGGGGGAAGGGGGTGAATATTTACTCAGCATTTTAACATGAACATTATGTCGTTAGGTTTACGAAAGGGATACACACGTTTTCTAGATTAGTGTAGGCCGCTAAGGTTATTCAATTTGTAATTCTGAGAATAGGTTTAATGTGATGTTGACACCCACATCTTTCTCAATGCTTTATTCTGTGAGTTGCTCTCCACCTCTGTGGAACACTTCGTCTCGCCTCCTTGCATCATCTCCCATTTTAAATTATTTAAACTTGCTTGGACTGAATTTAAATAGCCATTTTTCAGATCATTTCTTTAGTCTGTCAGAGTCATCTTGTTTTTATTCTTTTTTTTTTTTTTGGTAGTTCTCAACTGTTTGGATTCTCATTATCTGCTAGCGTCGTCTGCAAACCTGGATATATATTGGTCTAAACCTCTTGGGAGGTCGTTAAAGCGCGCAAACGAGAGTTGTGTGTGTGTGTGTGTGTGTGTGTGTGTGTGTGTGTGTGTTGTGTGTGTGTGTGTGTACTCGCCTATTTGTGGTTGCAGGGATCGAGTCATAGCTCCTGGCCCCTCCTCTTCACTGATTGCTACTAGGTCCTCTCTCTCCCAGCTCCATGAGCTTTATCAAATCTCGTCTTAAAACTATGTATGGTTCTTGCCTCCACTACGTCACTTTCTAGGCTATTCCACTTCCTGACAACTTTATGACTAAAGAAATACTTCCTAACATCCCTTTGACTCATAGGAGTCTTCAACTTCCAATTGTGACCCCTTGTTTCTGTGTCCCCTCTCTGGAACACATTGTCTGTCCACCTTATCTATTCCTCGCAGTATTTTATATGTCGTTATCATGTCTCCCCTAATCCTCCTGTCCTAGATCTAGTGTCGTCAGGCCGATTTCCCTTAACCTTTCTTCGTAGGACAATCCCCTTAGCTCTGGGATTAGTCTTGTTGCAAACCTTTGCACTTTCTCTAATTTCTTGACGTGCTTGACCAGGTGTGGGTTCCAAACTTGTGCTGCATACTCCAGTATGGGCCTGACGTATATGGTGTACAGAGTCTTGAACGATTCCTTAGTGAGATATTGGAACGCTATTCTTAAGTTTGCCAGACGCCCGTATGCTGCAGCATACGTGTGTGTGTGTGTGTGTGTGTGTGTGTGTCTCCGTCCGTCCACGTGTACTCTTCCTCCTAGTTTCCAACAGTATGTCCCTGGCCACCCAGTCATCTCGTGAAGAATTTGCCCATCTTTATTTCTCCTCTGGCTTCTAATGCTGCAAGACTCAGCTCCTACTCTCATTCATTCGCCTTAGATCTGAGACTAGTCTCACTGCGATCCTGTGTACTTTCTCCAGTTTCTTTACCCCTTCGTGTACTTTCTCCAGTTTCTTTACCCCTTTGTGTACTTTCTCCAGTTTCTTTACCCCTCCGTGTACTTTCTCGTTTCTTTACCCCTTTGTGTACTTTCTCGTTTCTTTACCCCTTCGTGTACTTTCTCGTTTCTTTACCCCTTCGTGTACTTTCTCCAGTTTCTTTACCCCTTTGTGTACTTTCTCCAGTTTCTTTACCCCTTCGTGTACTTTCTCCAGTTTCCTTACCCCTTCGTGTACTTTCGCCAGTTTCTTTACCCCTTCGTGTACATTCTCCAGTTTCTTTACCCTTCGTGTACTTTCTCCAGTTTCTTTACCCCTTCGTGTACTTTCTCCAGTTTCTTTACCCCTTCGTGTACTTTCTCCAGTTTCTTTACCCCTTCGTGTACTTTCTCCAGTTTCTTTACCCCTTCGTGTACGTTCTCCAGTTTCTTTACCCCTTCGTGTACTTTCTCCAGTTTCTTTACCCCTTCGTGTACTTTCTCCAGTTTCTTTACCCCTTCGTGTACTTTCTCCAGTTTCTTTACCCCTTCGTGTACTTTCTCCAGTTTCTTTACGATTCGTGTACTTTCTCCAGTTTCTTTACCCTTCGTGTACTTTCTCCAGTTTCTTTACCCCTTCGTGTACTTTCTCCAGTTTCTTTACCCCTTCGTGTACTTTCTCCAGTTTCTTTACCCCTTCGTGTACTTTCTCCAGTTTCTTTACCCCTTCGTGTACTTTCTCAAGTTTCTTTACCCCTTCGTGTACTTTCTCAAGTTTCTTTACTGTTTCGTGTACTTTCTCCAGTTTCTTTACTGTTTCGTGTACTTTCTCCAGTTTCTTTACTGTTTCGTGTACTTTCTCCAGTTTCTTTACTGTTTCGTGTACTTTCTCCAGTTTCTTTACTGCTTCATCAGGTCAATGTTCCAGGGTAATGCTGCGTGCTTCAAGTTGGTCCTGAAACAAATCGTACCTAGAGTTACTAATGACTCTGTTGCGATCAAAGAAAGCTAATCTTAGATTACCTCAACATATATTTCCTGCAGAGGTTATTTGATTGATGCGCCTCTCAGATTTTTAAGTGCGTCACACACACCCATAGATGAATAGTTGGATTACTGTTTGTAGATTTGCAGTACGGGCAGAAGGAGGAGGGGAGGAAGAGAGGGAGGGGAGAAGGAAAAAAGAGGGAGAAAGGAGGAAAACAAGGAAAAGCAAGTGCAGGACAAGAGAAGGCGCAGGAGGAAGAGGAGTAAAAGGAGCAAGAAGACGAATAAGAGGAAGAGGATGAGGAGAAAGAGGAGCAGCAGAGCAGCAGCAATAACAACACTAGAAGAAAAATATAAAAAAACAAGAGAAAATGAGAATAAAACAAGATAAAAAGAAGCTAAAAAGTAGAAAAATATCAGAAAAATATAAGGAAAAAATAAAAAGAGCAGAAACATGAAGGAAAAATAACGATATAGCAATGAAGAGAACGAGGAAGCAGAGAAATGGAAAGGGCAGATGAGGAAATAACCGAAAGAAGAAGGATAAGGGGGTAAAATCGATGTACAAACGCGGACAAAATGAAAGAACGCAGTAAAATATACAAGGGGGGCGCGTACAAAAAGGAAGAAAAAAAATAATTCAATCAACCTGTACGTATGTACAGAATGTACTGTTCGTATTGACAGCGGGCCGTGCATATGTACGGACGGAGAGGCTTCTAGACGGACAGACAGGCTTATGTACGGACGAACAGGCTTCTGGACGGCCAGACAGGCTTCTGAACGGCCAGACAGGCTTCTGGACGGACAGACAGGCTTCTGGACGGACAGTCAGGCTTCTGGACGGACAGACAGGCTTCTGGACGGACAGTCAGGCTTCTGGATGGCCAGTCAGGCTTCTGGATGGCCAGACAGGCTCCTGGATGGACAGACAGGCTTCTGGATGGACAGACAGGCTTCTGGATGGACAGTCAGGCTTCTGGATGGACAGACAGGCTTCTGGATGGACAGTCAGGCTTCTGGATGGACGGACAGGCTTCTGGACGGACAGGCTTCTGGACGGACAGGCTTCTGGACGGACAGACAAGCTTCTGGACGGACAGGCTTCTGGACAGACAGGCTTCTGGACGGCCAGACAGGCTTCTGGACGGCCAGACAGGCTTCTGGATAGACGGCCAGACATATAAATAGACTTTTAACACAATCCTCCTGATACAATTATGAGGTTGGAATGTGAGGAAATTAAACAAAAAAGATAATGTAAATATGTAGGAGGAGGAGAAAGAAGAAGAAGAAGCAACTGCAGACGATGAAACAAATGCAAACAGGTAACAACTGAGAGAAAGTTGATATGAACGAGGAGGAAGAGGCCGGGGAACGAGGAAAAAATTGAGAAATGGCAAATAAATTGAGAGGAAAGGTAAAACTGCGAAGGAAGAAAAAAAATGAAACGAAGGGGAGGAAGAGGAACAGGGGAAAGGCAAGAGAATGAGAGTGTCGGCAACGGCAGTGGTGGTAGAATGAGTGTAGGCAGCAGCAGTGGTGGTAGAATGAGTGTAGGCAACGGCAGTGGTGGTAGAATGAGTGTAGGCAGCAACAGTGGTGGTAGAATGAGTGTAGGCAGCAACAGTGGTGGTAGAATGAGTGTAGGCAGCAACAGTGGTGGTAGAATGAGTGTAGGCAGCAACAGTGGTGGTAGAATGAGTGTAGGCAGCAACAGTGTGGTAGAATGAGTGTAGGCAGCAACAGTGATGGTAGAATGAGTGTAGGCAGCAACAGTGGTAGAATGAGTGTAGGCAACAACAGTGGTGGTAGAATGAGTTTAGGCAGCAACAGTGATGGTAGAATGAGTGTAGGCAGCAACAGTGGTGGTAGAATGAGTTTAGGCAGCAACAGTGATGGTAGAATGAGTGTAGGCAGTAACAGTGGTGGTAGAATGAGTTTAGGCAGCAACAGTGATGGTAGAATGAGTGTAGGCAGCAACAGTGGTGGTAGAATGAGTTTAGGCAGCAACAGTGATGGTAGAATGAGTGTAGGCAGCAACAGTGGTGGTAGAATGAGTGTAGGCAGCAACATTGGTGGTAGAATGAGTGTAGGCAGCAACAGTGAGTGGTAGAATGAGTGTAGGCAGCAACAGTGGTGGTAGAATGAGTGTAGGCAGAATAGTGGTGGTAGAATGATGTAGCAGAACAGTGGTGGTAGAATGAGTGTAGGCAGTAATAGTGGTGGTAGAATGAATGTAAGCAGTAACAGTGGTAGTAGAATGAGTGTAGGCAGCAACAGTGGTGGTAGAATGAGTGTAGGCAGCAACGGTGTTGGTAGAATGAGTGTAGGCAGCAAAGTGGTGGTAGAATGAGTGTAGGCGGCAGCAAAGTGGTGGTAGAATGAGTGTAGGCAGCAACAGTGGTGGTAGAATGAGTGTAGGCAGCAACAGTGGTGGTAGAATGAGTGTAGGCAGCAACAGTGGTGGTAGAATGAGTGTAGGCAGCAACAGTGGTGGTAGAATGAGTGTAGGCAGCAACAGTGGTGGTAGAATGAGTGTAGGCAGCAACAGTGGTGGTAGAATGAATGTAGGCAGCAACAGTGGTGGTAGAATGAGAAAGTAAACAGAGAAAATGATGGAGGAATGAGAACGTAAGCAGGAGAAATGGTGGAAAGATGATAATATTCACAGTAAGGAAAAATAATGAGATGTTTGAAGCGAGTGAGGTAGAAGGGATTGAAGCGATAATTATTTCCTAGTTTTCCTAAAACAAAAACAAAAAAATTGTGTTCAAATATCTTCGCGAACGAAGGAGTAGATTAATGCTGACCTCACCAGTGAATCTTCTCTCTCCCCCTCTCTCTCTCTCTCTCTCTCTCTCTCCCTCTCCCCCTGGCTCCATGCAACGAAATCACTGGCACAAGCGAGGCAAAACTTCTGACTGCAGTTCAGTTCATACTCTTGCTACGCCACACCGAACAATGCAACGAACCTTCAAATATGACTCCATTAAAATTCCTGGTTCACAGGGGATTGATAATTGCTTCCTTCCATCTCAGAAGCGTTACCAAGGGAATCGCTATTCTAAATTTGCTCATTCAGGGCCAGCAGCCCCGTTCTCTAGGGCTGCGGCGTATAATAATGAGTGTAACTTTCCCCTGAATGGACCTATTCATTCTTCAAGGCTCCAAATTTTAGACGAATGGATTTTTTTTGAGCTAAATGGCCAATCATTTACCGGTTGAGTAACCTAATCATCATTCCATTTTCTACGAAAGAAAACGAGTAAAAATGATGTTTGGTTATATGTTTGACTCTCTCTCTCACACACACGAATTTCTTTCATTCCTCAAGTAATCATTAATTTAATAGACAGTTGAACAGCATATTATATAGCTTTCCCATACATACGAATGTAAGTTCTCTGGGTGGGGAAGGGGGGTAATGGATACCGTAACAAATCCTATACATGCCTAGCAACTATTTATTTTAAAATCTTGCTCTGTCTTCTCAGATGAGGATGTTAGGCTGTTGCAAGTGTTGTATATTAAGATGTAGCAAGTCTTCCATCTTAAGAGTTCAGCAGGTGCTTCATTTTAGGATGCAGGGAGTCTAGAATCCTAAGATGCAACAGGTCATTTACCATAAGGCGCAACAGGTCATTTACCATAAGGTGCAACAGGTCTTTAATCCTAAAATTCAGCACGTCTCTCATCTTTGGCGTGCAACAAAGTCTCTAAAACCGCGTAGAGGCGGTGCAACAAGGAATGTCCATCTTCTAATTACACGTTTAGAAACAATTTTGTCCCTAAGCGAAGGTATTCGAGTCTTCTGTAACGACGCACGAGTCTTCTGTATTTTGTCTTCTGGGTTTTCCAGAAGTTCGAATAGACATCATCTTCGGTTCCATTGTGCTGGAAACAGTTGTCGGCCATTGTGGATGCGTAAGAACAGTTTGATCAGAAATCTGTGGCGCGAATCATAGATTCATACCCATTTTAACTGAAAGAACATAATGGCCTTATCCGGATGGTTCTGACTGCCCTCTGGTTTACCTTTATTTCGGGGAATAATATTCGCCCTATCTAGACTGCTCTAGCTTCCCTTCGGTTATCATCATTCCAAGATAGTATAATAGGTCCCAAGTGGATGGTTACTGATGCCATATGGTTATGGGTGGAACAATGACACTACCTGGATGGCTCTGGTTTCCCATTAGGTAAATTTATCCAATTGAAGTTCCTTCTGTGTCGGGCACTCCTGAATTTTCCTTTCAAATCACCTAGTCTCTATTTTGTCCGTTTCAATCATTCAGATTACCTTCAAGAATTGCGGCAATGTCATTGTGAATCAAAGTTGGTTTATCAGATTACTGAACTCTCTAGTACGATAAATGTCAATGCAGCAATGACTGACTGATTAACAGACATTATTTTATGTTTTAAAAATATGAAGACTAGTCCAGGAACACATCCCAGTGATTTCTTCAGCTGGAGGTCTGCTGAAGCGTGCAATTATACAAAAAAAAACAAATACGAAGCACGCTGCCCAATCTGTTAAGTGGTTTGCCTTAATCTCTGCAAAAGAGGAATTGGGCAAAAGGATCATCCACCAAAATAGGAACTAGGCAAGACGATCTTTCTTCCAGAATATTAAATAGGAGACAGGATCTTTCCTTGAAGTGAAAGTGGGCACCAGAATCTTACTGTAAAAGAGGAATTAAGCAATGTAATTCTATCACCAAAATAGGAACTGGGTGATAGAACCATCCTGCCTTTAGTAATAACTGGGCGATAGCATCATCCTACCAAAAATGAAATTGGGCGATGGAATCCTCCTCCTCAAACAGGAACTGAGAAAATATTCCTGCCAAACGCCCTTCTAAGCGACTTTGTGCTCCGTTATCATAAATCTGTTAATGAGCACTTTAGAGGCTCTCTATTCACTAGTTTTACCAACCTGAACACATTCAGAAATAAACCTTAAATGGCATTATTTTCGAGTATGCCAGTGTCACAGGTTCTTGCTTTGCGAGCTGCTGTTTCACTACCTAAAGGGATTTCAAGCGAAGTTGATTTAACCTAAGTATCCTAGCAGCTTCTGTATGGATAGTTCTGACAAGAGGAGAAGTTTCAAGCCTTAAATGCTTGTGGATTTTAAAGAAACGGACTCATTTTGGGCTGTGTACAATCCAACTGCCAATTTTTTTAAGAAAATGGGAAAATTTAAATACTGGTTTTCATGAGATAATTTGTAAATTCCACATTTGATCGGATCCAAGCCTTCGACGCCCATAGCAAGAGAACGCAACTTTCAGTTGTTTCAGACTTATAGTGCTGATGTATTCTGGGGTATAAGTCTTTGTGATAGCTAGTGTATCTTAGTGGAAGGTTCGAACTGGTGTAGGTGCAAATTTGTCATATTTATTTAAACTGGGATATTAGGTTCCGAGGGTTAACTTGTGAATGCATCCTCTCATTGGCTTCAAATCTTCAAAGCTCATATTTAGCAGCATTAGAAACTTATGCGTGCATTGATATAGATAGGGACGGGCATAATGATTACAGGAGATACTTTTCTCGGATCACGTAACGACCGAAACACATCTGATCTTTTTTATAGGTTTGAAAAGAATAGAAAGCTGAATTACTAATGTTTTTGTTCTGTAACTGGACAGCTCTCGTTGGCAGGATCTCGTATGATCTCATGCACTTTAACGTGTCAGAACACTTTAGCTCAGTATCTGGTGACTTTTGTGAATTTTAACTAGGTTTGAGAAGTGTAAGCTGTTTAAATACTATTAATGCGAGTCAGAAGAGTGCAGGCACTAAGCTTTTGCCATCTTTTACAAGCTTAGGTTTTTCTATTCAAAGGATAAACATTTATCAATACACAAATTCGAACATTTACTGAGTTTAAGACTTTTAAATGTTCAATTATGACAACTGTGTGTCACAATTATCAGTAATTTCAGACAAGAAAAATAAGGCCTGAAATATCAAAGGACAGGAGAGCACGGTGAAACTACTAAATAAACATGAACCCCGAGACTAGCTATTACTCCAACTGCAACAAGAAGGTGGGTCAGCTTAATTTATTGCTCAATTTGAACGGCTCTTGTCCCTCCCACCTCCTGAGCACCGCCCTCACCCTCACCTCGGGTGGCAAGACACCAACAGCTGAGAATTAACATTCTGAAATTGAGAGAGAAATGGCATAAAATTTTGACACGATGGAGATTTTTCTAGTTTTCTTAAACGCGGCGATGAAATTTCTAGGGAATTATGTCAAACATTGTGTAACGTTTAGTAGTAATGTGTGACAGTGACTAGTAGCCGGCTCTATCTACCTTTAGTCTGCCCATAGTTGATTCCGGAGTTCATCTCAGGAATATCAGGCTTGTTCCAGACCAGACTGCTGTCATATTTACCCATTTTGAAAAATTATTCTTTTATTACTGGAAAATAAAAAAAAATTGATCTTCCAAGAAAGTAAGGATTCGTAAACAGTTTTATTATTATAAATCATTTGTAGGCATGTTTAGTTCAGAGGGTAATTCGAAATGCGATGTGCGTATACTTTTGGCAACGCAGGTATTGAATAAGTGATGATAAAGGTATTTCCTTCTTTGGGCCAATTTGCTTCAAACCTTCACATCAGTTGTTTATAAGTGTAGCTTAATGTGGGCGATATATGGTGCGTCAAACCACATCAGTTGGTTATAAGTGGGTGATATATGGTGCGTCAAACCACATCAGTTGGTTATAAGTGGGTGATATATGGTGCGTCAAACCACATCAGTTGGTTATAAGTGGGTGATATATGGTGCGTCAAAGCACATCAGTTGCTTATAAGTGGGTGATACATGGTGCGTCAAACCTTCACACCAAATGACGGACGGATGGATTATCATTTATAGCGTATTCATTGGTGGGTACTTGACTTCTTAAACATTTACAGTGAAAAGGCGTGGTGAAGCCCCAGGAGGCTTGAGTGAGACTGTGCCGGAATAGTGTTGGAAAAACATACGTGGAACAATTGCTGACCTTTTATTACATACGATGTTTCATCTACAAGGGGATTTATACAGTACATGATAAAGCCTCCTTTAGGTGAAATACTGTATTTAATAAAAAGTCTACTCTTGCTGTGTATTTTTTCTCACCAGCCCCAGGTACTTGCCAGGTATGTATCAACACTGTCATAGCCTTTCCATTGAAGGGAGAGAGAAAGTGTTCATCTTATAATAATATATATCACGAGTTTATCGCCCATCTTATCCATACAAGTTTGAGAGCACTGACGTCCAGTATGGTCGACAAGTGTAAATCACCTAAATTTAGCCACGTTATTGCAAAGCCTCAACCATAAAAACTATTAGATTTGTCTTAGATACACATTACTTATACGCTGAGCATCTCACAACAGTGGCGTCACAGATTTCGTAATGACCCACACGATACAAACTTGTGAGAATTATTTTTTCTAATATATAAAAGAGAATTTTTTTAATATTTTTTTCACATATTACCCAAGTGTTAGAGAGAAAATATAGTACTTGATAATGAAATTTTCATGAATAAGACGCTAAGAAAGTAGAGAGTTGAAGTCTCCTCATGAAACTCAGTCAAGGCGCAAGTTTGTGGAATAACCAGGGAACGTATCGCTTATCGATACAATGCAAAATACATTCATGAGGTGCGGGAAGACGCGTACTCAACGTCACCTCATGCAAATGTTTGAGAAGTGGCTTCAGTAATTTTACTCTTTTCGTATCACTGAACTTTCAGTTTAAGAGTAATCCGACATCAGTCAGATATTATATTATTTATATATATATATATATATATATATATATATATATATATATATATATATATATATATATATTATATATGGCACTGAATCTGTCACTAGATGATCGGCAATGGGAGCAGGCAACCCTCCCAGTGCGACTGGGAGGTATAGGGGTGCGCAAAGCAAGGCAGGTAGCTTTACCTGCATTTCTGTCATCGTGTTTGGCCTCCTGTGGATTAGTCAAGAAGACTGTCCCTGAACGTTTGAGAGGTGTGGTGGGAGCTCAGGACCCCAGGTTCATTGAAGCAGCCGTGCGGTGGGACATCCTGGCAGACTCCTCCAGTAGACCAGATCCTCCCAAAGAGCACAAACAGTCCCACTGGGACAAACCGATCATGGAAAAAATTGCCAACACAATGCTCACCAACGCTTCAGGAAAGGACAAAGCTCGTCTCCTAGCGGTGAAGGCACCACACTCAGGAGATTTCCTTCTAGCTGTTCCCAATTCCTCTCTGGGGACTCGACTCGACCCACAGGCCATTTGGATTAGTGTTGCGCTTCGCCTAGCCGCCCCATTCTCACCGAACATAGGTGTATTTGCGGCAGGGCGACGGCTGATCAATTCGGAAGTATGCTAGACATGAGGAGGTCAATGACATCATAAAGAGAAGCCTCGCCACAGCCCATTGCCCAGCTCAACGGGAACCCCAAGTGCAGAGGTCTGATGGAAGTCAAAAGCGTCCTGATGTAGCCACTATGCTACCCTGGAAGGATGGTAAGCAGATTGCTTGGGATTACACCTGTGCTGCCACAAGGGCAGACACCTACTTGCCATACTCCATAGCTGAAGGGGGTGGATCTGCCAGCCACAGGGAGACCCAGAAGACTCGCAAATATGAAGGCCTTCCCCCTTGCTATAACTTCATCCCAATAGGGTCGGAGACCCTTGGAGCATGGGGCAAGTGTGCTCTAAAGTTTCTCAAAGAGCTGGGTGAAAAACTCATCATAGAAACCAAGGACCACAGGGCGACCATCTTCCTCTTTCAGAGACTCAGTGTTGCGATCCAGAGGGGAAATGCCTGCAGCATTCTGGGCACGCGGCCCACTGCCGGGGAGCTGGACGAAGTATTTGACATGTAGCTCTGAGTTGTTATCTATGTTGTTTTACTCCCTATTGTATTCCTGTCAATGTATTTTGTCTTGAAATAAAGTTTATAGATATCCAAAAGATGGAGTGGTAGGGGGGAAGTGGAATATTCAACTGGCTTCAGAAAGAAATCTAAATATTCTTCCTTGAAGCCTTTTTATCCACTTCTCCGAGGCTATGGGTCCCACAGTGTACACCAGAGATGTACACTGATATATATATATATATATATATATATATATATATATATATATATATATATATATATATATATATATATATATATATATATATATATATATATATAATGTTTTACCACTCCCGCCCTCACCCTCCCTTTCCCAGGATGACACGTAACACCCAAGTACCTACAGGATACACTGTTAGGTGAATGGGGTAATAACAGGTGTGAGAAAACATCCCTAATATCTGCACTCGCCCCAGGATCGAACCTGATATCGTCAGTTGTAAGTCAAAGTCCTTACCCACCACTGAGTCTCTATCTAAATATATTTTATCCGGTAAGGAATTTATGAAGATTTCCATACATAGGCCCTACATAATGTAACGTTAAAAACTGTTTCAGTTTAACTTATTTTTCATGTACTTGGGTTGCTGATTCCGTATAAAACATTATTTTTTCTCTATAAGATCTGTTCACAACATAATGCAGCACTTTACTGAAAATGTATGCATACAATTGTATCAAGAAGGTAAATTTACTGAAGTTACTCCCAGCACCATTTGAAATATAAAATTTACCACTAAGTTACAGATTTCTCCTTGTTAAATCTCTGTTGCTTCCCTTGAAAACTGCTTTTGTTACTCTTGATTTTATGCATTTTTTTGTGATGTGTGTGTGTGTGTTTGCACATCCAGCAGTAGTCGGTCATCATGATGACACTTCATTAACTTTGGTACCTTTTCTCCATCTTTATTATATCCTAGGGAATCCTCTTAACTTGCTATTCACTCAAAGATCCAATATTTTCCAGAAAGTAGTCCAAGTGAGCATCCAGAAAATGGACTTTGAGACTCATCTTTCATCCAGAGGCCTTGAAATTCGACATCCTTTTCACCATTTCTTTGTAGTTAGCTACCAACTTTGAAGTCAATCATTGCCTCTTTGTCATCAGCATGGAGAGATTATTCAAAATTCTCACCCTAAATTAGTTTCCTCACATGTAGCCCGACATATGTGCCTTCCTTGAGCATGCCATCCAACAATTCTGGACACATCTTGCACAAAAAATAAAACAGTCTCTCTTTTGTGGTAAAGCTTCGACAAAATGGCTTCGTTAAGATAAGTTTTGTGTGTAGAGGAGGTAAGAGCACACTGTTTGGATTACTGGCTCGTGCTACATTTCTTGTTTCTGTTGTAAGTCCACTTTTACTTGTTCATTGTTTCAGGGACAAATATACACTCTTTGCTCTACTGTCTCATTTACACAAGAATGAGATGGTAGATGGGGAGCCCGTTATTAGCCCTGGTCTCCAATTATCACTCCCAAGTATGCGTAGTAATCTTTTCTGACAGTGTGGAATATTTCTCTGCTGCTTTTTAATAACAAATTTAAGACATATAGAACAAAAATCTGTGAGGACAGATAAAAAGAAACCTCGTTCTCCCTCAGAACATTCTTTTCTCATACCCACATTCATATTAAGACATGTTTTATGACAAGGGATAGTGACAACACTTTGTAGGCGACTGAACAAAGACTGTAACGCGGTACATAAATCTAAGAATGATTTATGAAATCCGCACATCAAAAAATATAAGAAACTGGCAACAAATCTTTAACAAAGAAACTGATGTAGGCCTGCGAATTATATATTCAGTTTATATTCAAAAGCTGCAAAATATATTCATAATGTGTTGAGGAAACTAGAAAAACATGCTCGTTATGTAAAAAAAAAAACTATTATATATATTAGAGACTCATCTCTCGCGGATCTCGCTACGAATATAATCTATAATTTAAAAACAGTTTTAGGGATGGAGTAGTGACCCCTTTTCGTGAGTTTGTCAACAACATATACATTTAAACAAAAAATACAGAATTTCTGTGGGAAGGCCTTATCAATATGCATGACGAAGTTGGTAACAATATCTGAACGTGTATCGGAAATCGAGTACGTTGTCATGAAATGTAAAAAAAAAAAAAGAGAGACCTCAATTTTATACCGGTATCGTTTGTGAATTATGGAAAGACGTTTATTTGTAAATTATATAAAAAACTTCCAATATATTACGGATTATTTAAACATAAGTTGAATGCAACTTATTCCGAAATTCTCCCTAGCTAAGACTGTCTCTAAACCTTTCTAAATGTGAACTAGTTCCTTAAACTAACATATCATTGATTGAATCAATACTGTATTGTCAGAAGCGCAAGCCATTGATCCAGCCGATAGCATTCTCCTTTCCGTACCTCTCTGGTCCAATGCCTTCAAGCTTGATTATACGTAAAAAATATTTCCGACCTCAAAAAGATCAACATGATGCCTTCTACCAACAGATGTTTGTCCCGCCCAAAGTTTACTCACTTTTTGCGATTTTTTCAGCCATCAACAAACCCAAACAACAAACCATTCTAAAGTCTATGTTAGAAAATGTACTAAGTTTATTAGTTGATGGAAAAACCACGGATGTAAAGCCTAGCTTTCAGTCAGACTAGGTGAACTGGGAACAAGTACCCTCCCAAATGAACTTTAAAACAAATTTTACTAGACCATTTGCTAGATTTAGCAGAGTGCACAACCTCAGATTCACTAGTCATTACGGACCGGGAGAAACTCACTGCTTCAACACCAAAACGTGGTGCGAAGCTGGCCTAGAACTAATCCAGCTGGGACAACCCTATTGCAGAAAAGATTAAGGATACGTTTGTGATTGCAACGTCCGATGGAGACTGCCTCACAGCTGTGAATGCAATTCACTCTGGAGACTTCCTCTTAACAGTTCCTATTTCGGCAATTGGCACACATCTCGATCCACGACCCTCCGAACAGCAATGACTCGCCGCCTTGGTGCCCCTATTCACACTGAATACTAGTGTATTTGTGGCAAGATGGAGACTGATCAATATGGTTTGCATGGTCTAAACTGCAAATTTTAAGGGTTGGCATCTTAGATACTAAGAAGGAAACATCGAGAAGAGCCTCGCTACAGCCGATTTTTCCGGTTGTGAACCCTGATCCCTTGCATCCAGCATGCTGGTAATCCTGATATCATTCCAAATGGGATCACAATCTATCCCTTGAAGAGAAGCAGACTAATGGTGTCTGGTTGCCACCTATATTCCTTTTATTGTTTAGACTACAAGCTGTGCTGATCAGAGGGAAGAGCCTAAACTCAATAAATATGGGATCTTGGGTCATCGGTGCCACTTTGTCTCGGAAGTAAAAGAGATAGCTGGGTCCCAGAGGTAAACGTCCTGAATGTTTCTTCAATGAAATGGGTTCCAGGGAAGCCAATGGACTTCATAATTAACAGTGAAAGAGGCGTGATGTTAGATGGTAACGTGGAAATATTGGAAAGATAGAGAATATAATGAGGAGTTGTTAAATATTAATGATGAAAGGGAGGCGGTTGTTTCATGCATGGGGAAGGGAGGAATAGTTATTTGTTAAGGGTAGTGAAGAACCAGCAGTATGGAATAATTGGGTAGGATGAAAGAAAGCCACTGGGATGCTTGGAATGAAGAAAGTGATGCTGAAAGCAGGTGGGGATAGTTTGGAATGGTTTGCGTATTTGTTTAATATGTGCCTGAAATAAGAGAAGGTACCTTAAGTTGGGCAGAAACCATGCATTGGTCATTTATGTAAATGAAAAGGGAACAGTGAATAGTTTATCATTTATATGGGGTAAAATGTGTTGAGTAAAGTACACGAAAGAATTATCATCAAGTTACGAGAGTAAGAAATAGTAAGATTGCAAAGGTACAAGGAGGACTTAGAAAGAGAAGGGGAGTTTGTTCTACTCATCCACAACTCTATTGCCACAATTCTATGTAACAAGATATGTAATTCGTTTCTTGTATAAGTGGAGGGAGTCAGGTGTTATAGTCCTGTACCACTGTATAAGTTAATGCAGAAACAGATCAGGAGAAACAGAGAAGAACAGGGATACACAATGTTTGGAGACACCACTCGTCTCTGTACTGGTTATTTACATATACGTATTTCGGTGAGCACTGGACTGCCTCTGACGTTATTGTAATGTTAAATAGTTTGCTCTCGATAAATGTACACTCACCGTGAAATATAATTTTCAGCATTATCCTTGAATATTTCCCATTTTGCTCTCCCTTTGTATTTTATGTGTGTTTTGATCCCTCCTCCTTCCCTAGTTATTCTAGTATTTGGCAGATATCGAAGTGTGTATTAATCTGGATCACCATCTGGGAGAGGTCAATTTAATATAGTCACATTCTTCATAAAAGTGGAAAATTATAACGATTTATTTATGCTTAAGTTCCTTTTCATTCTATGCCGGTGATCGAACATGCTGGGTAAAACCTTTGTGATTACTGACTCAGTAAAGTTCACTGTTGCTGGAGAGGAAAAGGTTTTTATACTTGTTGACTTAGAAATAGTATTTACCAGCTCCAAGGCTTCATTACTACATATTTTTTTTATTAAAACATTGACTCCTCTCCAAATCGCAGGTTAGTTGTCCAGTGTTTCGGTATGGTATTGTGAATCTTATTCTGCATAATTTATACACACAATCCCACACATAGAGAAGCTTACGACGACGTTTCGGTCCAACTAACAGCGGAAGCTAAAGACACCAGGGGCCAGGAGCTGTCAATCGACCCCTGCAACCACAACTAGGTGAGTACACACCTCAGCTTCCTAACCAATCTTAAGTCCGGGGATAAGTAAAACGTGAATAAATGCTTTATAAAACCGACAAGTTGATAAATATGACACTTGTGCAACATTTGGGAATCTTTATTCTGGCCACGTTTCGCCAGCCAGTGACTTCTTCAGTCCAATGCAGAGAAACGTGGAAGATGTGAGGTTTGAGATAATCAGTCTCTCAGCCTGGAGTGAATGTGCTCACTATCAAGATTAATGGACTGAACATATCGACTCCAGACTGAGGAACTGATTACCTCAAACTCCTACTCAATTCCATCTTTGCATTAGACTGAAGAAACCACTGACTGGAGAAACATTTCCAGAATAAAGATATCCAAATGCTTAACAAGTGTGATTTATCAGTAAGTAAAACAATGACAATGAAGAAACAGCTTTTAGTGGGCGCTGTTTCGCTTCTGAGCTTCATTCGGGTTGGTAAAATTCACACTAGAGCAAAATATTACTCAATAAAAGTTAGTCATGGATAAAACTTCCTTTTATTCATTTGATGGCAATATTCCTGTCACTCCACCCTTCAGATACCTGACTCATGCCACAGTTCTTGTTAGTGTTGCTTGGGAATGACCCAGTATATACACCCTGCCATTTGCATGCACATAAATTCTGTAATTCAATATCTCATTACTTCTCATTATCTGTCATTAACGTTTATTATCTCTCCTCTTCCTCTTCCCCTTCCTTTCTCTATTCCTCCATCTTTTCTGTTTTTCCTCCTTTCACCTCTCCTTCTGTTCATTCTTATCCTCTGCTTGTTCCTCCCACTCTTCCTCCTCCTCCCTTCCTCTCACTACAATGTCATTCCTCCCATCTGTCTCAGTCTGTCTGTATCTGTCGGTCTCTCTTCTCTCTGTCTCTGTCTGACTGTCTTTCTGGCTGTTTCTGTCTCTCTCTATGAATAACATTCAATTTCAGTGACAAAACTCTGGTTGCCAATACAAGGGATTGGAGCTATCATCCAGTACTGCATAATTTCTCTGTCTTGTTACGGTAGTGACATAAAAGCGGCTCACTCTTTACGCCAGCATTCTCGCTCTGTTCGCCTCGTATTCAAATTAGCTATCATATATTCATTATCTTAGATCAGCCGGGCGTTTACCAGCCAAGCGGGAAGACAGACAGGTGACAAAAGTCTAGTCTTTTTTATCACTATAGAGGATTTTTATACATGTGTAACGTAGTAAATGTTACGCTGAGATATATATATATATATATATATATATATATATATATATATATATATATATATATATATATATATATATATATATATATATGGGAAACTTTTCTAAAGATTAGGATACCCAGACTGGTTTATACCACCTGGGTTCACCAAAAGTAATAAGAATTATTTTAAGGTTGCTACAGATAAGCATTAAGGGACTTCCATCTAGCAAACTGGTAATTTCCTTTCATTCTGGGATTGAATAAAAAATGTAAAAACATTACCTGTTCCATTTTTTCTTATCCCACCAAAGAGGCAACTCCTACACCAAACTGTTTACAAGAAACCTCTTACCACAAAAACACCAGGAGTTTACTAGATACTCTACAACTCTGATATAATTTATGTAGGCGAGACTGGGGGAATTTAGGGACTAAAATAACAGAACACGCAAGGTCAGTTAAGTATTTACAGGAAACATCTGCAGGCTTCCAACACAACAAATTTGGAAGATGCCTACAAAAGGAAACTCAGTGAAGCAGCGTTGATCGTCAAACAAATCAAATTTAACGTATGAAAATAACAGCTAAAATCCAATGCAATAACCAAATTTTCATTTGGAAAGTAAACCCAACACGGAGTTTAATTGGTAATATTAAGAGCTCACCATCACACCATCACTCTGACACGTCTCCTCAAAATCTCACCACCAATTTAGCAATTCTTATTTCGTGCCTAAGCGAAATCCTTTAATCTGAACGTCCACTGAGAATAACATTTAAAAAAGTTGTTGGCAAGTCTAATAATGTCACTGAAGCTCTGAGTTATGTACAGAAGTTCCGGACTCACCAAAGCAACCAGCAATCTGAAAATAAATTATATCTTGCTCGTGCCAGTCAACAAAAGCACACTATTAAATTCCTCTTACGTTCAAAACCATCTCTTTTATTGCCGCTAACAACTCTATACCGTGAGTGATGCAGGATTCTGTCCTCGCAACAAAAGACCTGCCAAAAATACACATGAAAACTCGTACACGTCAATACCGCCCGCTACCCACCCCTGTCAGGAAGAATAGGTCAGCTATTGTCGTCACGCAACGTCTCCTGTGTTGCTCTGTCACGTCATGTGTCTGTGGCAGTCGCTGGTATGTCTGTGGCAGCCGCTGGTGTCCGTGATTTTATTTTTGTCTTTTATTGCATGGCGTGATGGGTGGCAGTAAGCCGTGTGATCTGCCTGGACATTACCTCGCGGCCCTGGGTGCTGCAGTTATACACCGCAAGGTATACAGTGTATGCTAGTATCGTGCAGTGGACAGTAGTTATGCATCCCAGGTATCCATGCCGGTATCGTGCTGTGGGTGGTAGTTATATACTGCAGGTATACATGCTAATGTCGTGCAATGTGTGGTATCATCACAACGAAGGTATGTATGCTCATATGGAATACTATGATCAATGCATCAAACCTGGAGCACCTATACCACATATGATAATTTTTCAAAATCAGATACTATGCCTTCACACAGTTACCCTCAGGAGACATATTTCTTAAGGTGCTACCGTGTAGGTCCACCAATATATAGATATAGGCTAAAACCACAGTAGATCTTATACTGCCAGTTGTTCTCCAAAACCAAATTCATTTATCAAATTGTTAAGTGCGCCATTTTCGGCACGATCTAAACCGAGACTATAAATAGATAATGAAACGTTATTCTAGGTTAGGTTCCGTTACTGTAAACGTAAATAAACCTATGGTTAAAGCCAGTAACCAAACATAATAAACGAGAGGATAACTTCTGTCACTGGGAGTTTTGGTCGTCAGTTAAATAGTTGGAATCATCACGCTTCTTCTTTTTTACTGGAGAATGGTTGATGAATTGTCGTTCCAAAGCCACCTCCTCTCTAATTCAAACACAGAATATACCTTTAAATTTGATTAGATAACGTAGAATCCTCTGGAGGTCATAACCCCGACCGTTTCACTTAATTGTATCACAGGAACTAATATGTTTTCTTTCTGATGCCGAGTCTTATAGTGCCAGGTCGCTGAAACGCAATTTATCGATGCATTTATAAAAAACTTCCTCAGATGTTAAAAAAATTACAGGAATGGATTCGTGTGTCCAGGAGACGAAACTCAGAAGACAATAGGAAAGAAGAGAACATTATCATTTGGTTCTCACTTCCCTCTCGCTGAGTGTGTCGCTATTACTCATAATACAGATAATATATAGTTAGAAGAAATTACACTAAAATGCCCGACTACATCTGTTATAAAATACCACGGTAAAAAACTAAACAGGAAAACCTGAGCGCTTTCATGTGCTTACACACAATCAGAGGAATAGCTATTTTTTATTATATATATATATATATATATATATATATATATATATATATATATATATATATTATATATAATGTGTGCGTGAGAGAGAGAGAGACTCGTATGCGTGTGCATGCCCATACACACGAGTACTATTTATATGTACGTGTATGCGCACACGTACGCACTCTGTTAACCTCTAATATAGATTTACTCATGAACGGAAGATACATGTGAATGTTTACAAATATAAAAGCATTATATCCACCAAAAAAAGGCACTTACCTGGAAGGCAAAGCATTCACCACAAAACGGCATCACAAGTTTACAAGGGTAAGTCCTGCCGCCCCAGTCTCCAAGTTCTATGATTGGCGGAAGGTTGTATACCCCGAGGGTCGCATAACTCAGTTTTTATACACTGAGAGTTTACTTTTTTCCCTATTTTTTGGCTGGTGGGGATGTACAGGCCAGCTGAAGCCTTAATGATTCGTGTAATCGATAGACTTTAAATCTAATATGTCAATATGTGATAATTTGACTGAAATTAGGTAGGATATAGTAGGGTGGACAGAATGTGTATTTTTTGGACTGCCGAAGACATCTACCACCATGCTACACTAGTCAAAGAGTTACGGACAAGAATGTGACATCAAGACAGGGATCAGTAACAACCAATCTTTGAGGAATCCAGTCTAGTTACCCCTAGTGTTTCTCATCAATGTGATTAACTTATCAGGAGATGGGATCAATACCTACTATATTAACATCAGCTGATAGATGTTAAATTGATTTGGAAGATACTAACCGCTGACCGATGCATTAATAGACGGCAAGTGTTTAAAATACGAGAAACAGCTGGAAACGCATCACACTAACCCTGAGCCCGAAGGGACTATAAATTTAACAAATAAAGCGTCAATTTATCATGAATTGAAAATGGTCGTCTTATAGGATGGAGAACACAAAACAAATATGATCAAACCTCAAGCACGCAGCGCCACCATGGAACCCATAAACACAAAAACGCTGGAGAAGGCTCTAAGGTTTTCAAGTTTCTCCAGGAGCAGAAAGGCATGGATTATGACGGAAGACTAAAGGAGCCATATGTCTAAGACACTGGACAAGCCTAGCGTCAGAGAAAATAGAATCATTATGTACAAGATACTCTCACAAACCTCTCCCCCTCCTTCCCTATCTCTCTCTCTCTCTCTCTCTCTCTCTCTCTCTCTCTCTCTCTGTGTTCCCTTCTTCCTCAACAGCTCGAGGTTCGCTACCACCCTAACAAAGAGATCCAATTCCACTTGACTAAGTCGAACCGGCTCGCAAGGGGTCAAATATCCATTCAGATTTGATCAAGACCTCAGGATTACGGAATATGTTGCAGAGGTGATCTGGCTTGCCCCTTATCCTTGTTTGTTATCTGTCATTGCTGTGCTCTCAACCTCGGCTACACTCGTGGTGTAATACAGTAATTATCTCAAAAGCAGTGGTTTGTGAAAGAACAATTTAGCCTCATTTATCGTGGTTATTTTGCATGCCTGATCCCCAGCGACTTAATTTTTTAATGTAACTCAACAAATCCTGTTATGATGATTAAGACATGTGCAACAATTGGGTATCTTTATTGTTGAAACGTTTCGTCTACACAGTAGGCTTCTTCAGTCAAATACAGAGGTAGCAGCTACAGTAGTGAAATTAATACGTAATCAGTCCACTACTGCAACTGTTTCCTCTGTATTTGACTGAAGAATCCTACTGTGTAAGCGAAAAGTTTCAACAATAAAAATACCCAACTGCTGCACACGTCTTAATCATCAACTTGTCTGCATTTTATACCTTTTTAAACACAAATCCTATTTTATTTGTTGTAATTTAGATTACCCTTTCCTTCACCCGTGGACTTCCTGCCTACTTTCCTTTACCTGTGAACCTGGTGGCCACACGTGGACCTTTCCCCTCACTCGCAGATCTGGTGGTTACACATGGCCCTTCTCTTCACATAGGTATCTGGTAGCTGCAGGGGGTCCTTCCCCTCATGTGTGTACTTTCAGTGCGCACATTGCCCTCTGACCCCTCCTCCCCTTTCAACCAGCTCCAAATATTCCCTCCCTATTCCTCCTCCCTCAACCTACCCCAAACACCCCCTTCCTAACTCTCAACTTGTAGCAAATATCCCTGCCCTCACCCGTTCCTTCTCAAACACCCCCCTCCCTTCTCTTCAACATACTCCAAACTCCCCAGACACGCCTCCACCCAGAAAATACCTCACCTCATCACCAATCTCCCCCGCCAAACTCTCCGTCATTCAAATTGTTAAAGCTGTTTGTACTCACTCCATGATGAACTTCCAGACGGAGTGAAACTTTTGTTTGTATTACGGAACCGATTAAATCAACTGAATTTTAACGCTTTGTGAAGTGCTCGCGCGTTTGAATCTACTGTACATACACACACACACACACACACACACACATATATATATATATATTAGTTAAATTAGTGTAAAAGTGGTGGAGACTCGATCCTCAGTCCGCTAAAAGCGAAATAAAATACTCTTGCAGCAAGGGTTCACAAATATTGGAAGACGTGTGTGTTTCCTTGGCTCTTTGCTTAATTATTAGACTTCTTTGAGTACTGTTGACATAAAAAGTGTGTATTGATGGTCACATACGCGTTTTGACTATTCACATGCTAATGCAACAAAGGGTAATGAACGCCTGACAGTACTGTAATATATTACAAATTTCGACCTCCATTTGAGATCTTCAGTAGATATGTAGAACTAAATGACTCTTGATATCTGATCAGCATTTTGTTCTGATTACGTTGTTACCGTCGACGTGATTTATAAAATACATTGGTTACATGTGGGTATACTCACATGCATGTTATCAAGAACACATAACGTCTGAATATGTTGTTGATTATCAGTCGTGTGAATACCCAATAATAACGCAGAACTTCTCGCAATAGTTGACGCCATTCCCCGGCACCACTCGTTATCTGATGGCCAAAGTGTGTAATTGAGTTATCCCATCAGAGGAGAGCGGAGACTATTTCTGATTGGCTGTATTGTTAAGGGGCGGTGCCCGCTGACGATCAAAACTCTGTGATGGCATTAGTGATTCAATTGTCAACTGTGGTTTGATTGCAGGTTTGTTGATGTTGAGAAATCACTGTTATCCGATTGGTTGTTTTATAGGCGTCTGATTGGCTGTTTGTCAGCTTGAGGGTAAAGTCAACGCTTGCAGCATAATTTCCACAAATCATTTTTTTAATGTTTCTAATGCGCCATTGTTATTTATGGGATAAAAAACTTCACACTGTATAAACCACAGTACAGTATTTAGTTGAAGATGTACTGGTGTGAGAGAGAACTTCGCACTGCTAGGACAATAAGCTCGGCAGTTTAGTGAGCTTGGTTGTTCAGCGAGCTTGGCATTGCTGGAAGGCTGACAGTGCAGTAAGTTGGCACTACAGAGCTGGAGTTGCCGTTACTTTCGCCATACTGTTTCTCAGGAAGGACTACCTCATACACTGCAGAAATGGAATTTATAAAGATAACTGGATCACTAATAAATTCCTAATCTACATTTATATACCTATAAATACACACAGACACTGTGTAAATTTATATTTGCAAGAGCGACCTCTAGTTTGAACATAACGACACAATAGACTACGGGTGCATCCTGGGATCTTATATAGGGTTGGATTTTAAAATGAGTTTACGTAGCCTAACAGTTCTTAGCTTGTAAATTTTAAGTTGCAAGGAAAATATAAGCCACTTACCTTAGAAAGACACCAAATTTAGCTTGACCCAAAATGGTTATGTTGCTCCAGTCTTACCCACCTACTTATGGGGAGGCAGAGATAATACAAGGGGCCTCTTATTCTTCCTCCTATATCGCCTGGGGAGCTGTAATCAGCCTAGGTGGGGTAAGGATAGACAGGGAAGGCTCAACCACCGAGACCTATTGTGAGACTTATTTCAAAGGGTGAAGCCACTTTTGAAACATGTGTTGAAGATCCAGTTATGGCCCCTGAGCCATAACTGGATTAATGCCCCCTGAGCCATAACTGTTTAATAGAGTAGCTCTATGGAATCTATTAGGATTATTGAGTGTTGTTCAGAATGCAATTGGAGTGATTATATGGAGTTTAAGGGGTGTAAAGTACTCTATCGGCAAATGAAGATCTCTTACCACCCCTCTTCCTTTACCCCTAGGATATGATAAGTTGAGCAGGGCGAAGCTACATTATATTGCAGCAGTAGGAGGGTAGGGGGGTACAAGAACACCCACGACCCACTTCTCAGAACAATAATAAGACCACATGAGACTGGAGGGAGTATATTACCACCTTCACCATCAATCACTTATTGGATAACGGGCGTCCAGGTCCGGGGATATATATACCGCGCGCACGCAACCCTTGGGTCAATGATGTGCAGACACCGATTAATGAGGTAGTTAGGGGAGCTTTTAGGGCTGCCAGATGAGGTAATTACGGGTCATTTGCGAGTCGTCAAATGCTGTAATCCAAGTCATAATCATGTCTGGAACGGGGACTAAATTTAACCACAATTCTGTGAAAGCAGGAATAATTCCTTACGTGGTAGAGCCTCCTTCGCCTAAGTTGATGCTATGTTCCTCGTCTGGAATGGAGAGTTTCTCGCACCTTCTAAAATATTTTCTTTGATAAAAATTATTTTTCACCATTTTTTTGTATATTTCCTAATCAGAATAGAAGAAAGTTTGCACAGTTGAAAATTTGCACACGAGAAATGCTTCGTGCATAATCTGGCATACGCTACGCATCAGCAGGAAAAATCTCTCTCTCACACCTTCCAGATTTCAACATTGCTCTGGCAGTGGTTCATGCACGTGTGACTCTTCACAATTTGTTACTTCAACGATGTTGTGAAATCTAAGTTTGCAAAGGCAGGAATATGTAGCAGACGAACCAAAGTTACCAACAATATACTGACTACAGGAAATTCAGTCAAATGTAATTTTTTTATATAATAATGAACACAATTCAGTCACTGCTAGGTCCTTTTACTGAATAACAGATATAGCATGTGAGTGCGTTCGAAAGACGGTGTAGATCGAAATTTTTATTACATACAAAGTTTTGACTCTGTGTAGAATTCTGTCAAGGCGTATAAGGAGTAATGCGATATACAAGAAAGGTGATGGGTGAAGTGAATACGTTGAAGAGGTCAGGGTCATGTGTCATCTGACGCGGTGCTGTGAGAGTATCATCTGTGTTTGTTGGATGCTCCCGTGTAAGAGGAGCTTAGTAAGTGGCTCGGCAACACTGATGCCTCTTGGTTCTGCTCTATAGTGTTGGAAGTCTGTATTACTGTTCCTTCTAAACAACCCCCTCTATACTGTCTTCCCTAACGAGGGGTTCTAAGTAAGGCCAGTCCCTCGGATGTGCGTATTGTTTCGTTGTTAGTGTAACAAAGGCATTGTGAGTTTTGTACGAAACGTATAGTGGAAAGTATACACACACTGTATGACTTCAGCAGCACAAGACCAGCAAACCTCAAAGCAGCATTCAGGAATTTGAACAAAGAATCCTTTAGAACTACATCCACGACAAATGTCAGGCCAAGCATGGAGTACTTGGCCCCAGTGAGCAGCCCCAACCGGATGAAACCACGCAGTGGGTTCAAAAGATTAAAAGGTTTTTGCAATTAGGTTATTTCGAAAACTAAAAGGAATGTACTATGAGAAGTGGCTGAAGAAGTGAACAGCCTAAGCAGAAAGGACAAAATATAAATGGAATTGCTTGGAATGGATTGTTTGAATTAAGGGACCAAGGACAAGGAGACGTAGATGTAAGCTCAGACAGATTAGCCGTAGGAATGTTAGGAAGTACTTTATTAGTCACAAGGTGGTTGAAAAGTAGAAAGTTTGACGAGAAAGCGGTGGAAGTTGTTTATTAAATACATTTCTTCAGAAGCAGGTATGATGAGAACCAAGATACCAGAAATCAGTAATGCCAATCAAGGAAGGTCAGAGAGAAACGTGTCTTTCTGTCTGTGTGTATTTATGGTGTGTTAATAAAACACACTTTTCTGTTTATAGTATTTTACTGACAAGACGTTTCGCCCACCAGGATCTATTTAATCCTCGCCGTGAGACATGAGAAGTCACTGGTAGCAAAACATCTCACTGAAAAGCCATAATTCGCATACCGTGTCTTACCAACAAAGCAATCGTTACGAAATAGTTCCTCTCTCTCTGACAGGAGGAGGAGGAGGAGGATAATTATGAAGTACGTGGCAAGGACATATTAGAGTTTAGCCTTGCCTTTCCTCCTCCCCCTCCCCCTCCATCCTTCTGCTTTAGTACACGGCAAACCTGAAATAAATTAAAAACAATTCTGTAATGACAGTATAAAGATAGCTATTTCCCCTGACGCTAAGGCACTTGACAGATCTGTTCCTTACTGCCAGTATAAAACACTATTATTATTATTATTATTATTATTATTATTATTATTATTATTATTGAGAGAATCGCTAAATCGGTTAGGCTCATACAACACGCGAGGACTGAGAGGCAATCAGATTCTGTCAATGTAGATGGTAGAACCAGCTCACTGGATCGAGAATACTACATCGACATTTTCGAGGACGTTGCGTTGAGTAGCAGCTATCATTCAGCAAGGAACTCATCCTCTCACACCATACATGAATATCACTGTTTTCAATGTTCAACCAAATGAATGGAAAAATCTGGCTGGCTTCGTACAGCTGTACAACTATAATGTGTAGTGAGACGGTCTGCTTAATTTTTTAAACTATAAAACAGTGCTATGCATCTCTCAAACTATTATTATTTTGTATCTTATACTAATCATTTCCTTGTACCATCAATGTATCCTTTGAACTTTAGTGACAAGAGAAACTACAGGAATGTTTATACGCAAATAACCCGCACACAGGAGAGAGAAACTTATGACGACGTTTCGGTCCCACTTGGACCATCTACAAGAAGGTTAACCAAGATGGACACTGACACGACTACAGAATCAACATAAATTTATATAATTTCTTATTTGTTTTAGCATGAAAATAACTTTTGTTTATTGTTGAAGAATATTGTCGTCACAGGCATTTATTATAAATGTCTATTTATTATATTATAATAAATACCTATTGAGACATTCATGTGTGTAATATAAGAAGAAAGTATTTAATTAAACAGTAATGGGAGCAGCAACAGGTGTAATAATTATTACTCGACTTTCGCCTCTAATTACTGCTTAATTAACAGACTTTCTTCTATATTATACACATGAGCAAAGCCCGTTTATGATGCTTTGATGAATAATTAGACTCATTTGCAACATCTGGGTATCTTTATTGCTGACGTTTCGCCATCCAGTGGCTTTATCAATACAATTTCAAGGACATAATTGGAAGACAGTAGAACTATATACAAAAGACGTTGGTGAAGAGTACCGTAGTCGTCAAGTGTCTGAGAAACTTCCTGGCTACGCTACTCTTCACCAACTCCAAGGCCGAGGGACTGATTACTTTATCTAATTGGAAGACAGTTCTACTGTCTTCCAATTATGTCCTTGTATTTGTATTGATAAAGCCACTGGATGGCGAAACGTCTACAATAAAGATACCCAGATGTTGAACACGTGTCTAATTCTTCATCTTGTGGGTATTGATACCATACATGTGCATGATACCTCGATAAAACCTAAACCTAGAAGGATCTCAAACACGACACATCAGTGTAGATTATGAGGGGAGAATTCTTTCACAACTTCACATTCACCAGAAATTTCACGTGTAGTCCACCTCCCTGACATACTGAAGTACGAAGCAAAGGAATCTAATAGTATGATACGTAACGCTTGCGATGAATTATATATAAAAAATATATTTTTGAAAGATAATACACACAGGCTTAAACCACTTATGTTCCTCGTTTACCTTAAAAAAACCGCTCTAGCGAGACTAGACAGCGTCTCAAAAATGGCTTGATGAGATATGATTGCCGCCGCACGGCATGAAATGGGATTTGGAGTGTGAGGAGCCATATGACTGGAGAAGTTAGCATTGTAGCCTGTGATGTCGCTTCACCTTGACAACACGACTTTGACATTACTACGACTGGAAGACGTCCTGCTCTCCACGACGACAAGAATAGAAATGTTGACTTTCTCTCTCGTGAACTTCGTGCCGCCCTGACAACAGATATATATCCCGCCCTCTTTCCCGCCCACCCCTTCCCCGTCCACCTCTTCTCCTCCCTCTTCCCCGCCCACCCCTAAAAACACCCACCTCACCAGTCACCAAGACACACCAAATCACCCCCCCCACCGCACATACAGTAACCCCACCCATACCCCCACACTAATTCTCTCCTCCCCCCTCACCCACACGAACTCCCACTCTCATATATACACAAACAATCCTCCACTCCATCTTGCTCTATGCAACACCAGGAGAGAATAAAGCTAAACCTGACGACATCTGAGACTAAAAGGACAGGGAAGACATGATCTCGACGTGAAAAATACAGAGAACTTGATTGAGTGGACAAAGTTAGGATGCTCGAGACAAAAAACTGGTACACAAGGGTACAATTAAATAAACAATAAATCAAAACGGATGAATCACAGGAATGTCAGGAAGACTTTTTTCAGCCTAATGAATTGGATCAATTGGTGGAGAGACTCCATACGCAGCTTTAAGAATTGGTAGGCTAAACCCACGAAGCTAGCGCTGAATGAACGAGGTAATTACCAGTTAAGAGGCAGGGCCTGGAGCTGAGACTCGACCCCCGTGGTCACAAACGAGCGAATGCAAGCAGGTGAGTACGTTCTCATATTCGTATACAAGTTTGTTATTAGTTGTCAAAGGCACTTGCCGATAGACACTGCCTGTGTTAGCTATATTTGTGTGTGTGTGTGTGTGTTTGGATATGTACATTCAAACGTGTACACACATTATTCCGCTACACGTACATCTTTTATCCTTTCTTTCCTCCTCCACACGCACGCGCGCACACACACACGCGCACGCGCACACACACGCACGCACACACGCACGCACGCACGCACATCTTCACACCCTCGGTGTCGAGGCGCAAGTTCAAAGCCGCTCGGCCATTCCATCATCTTTTTATTTTCCAAGATGGCGTTGGATCCTATAGAGGCTTCGCGGCTCTAAGTTGGACCAACTTGGATTTTGAAGTGACAGAAATTCAATCCTTCGCTTGGAAATAGCTAGCCGGGCTTGTGCTGGCTTCTCGTAACTCATGGCGCCGTGAGTTTGCTGCGTGTTCTTTTTTGTCTTCCTGACCTGGAATATCTAAAGAAATTGTGGGAGAAGGAAGAGGTTAAGGATTAGGAGGAAGACGTAGATGAAGAGAAGGCAGACTAAAGAGGTATAGGAGGGAGGAGAGAGAAGAGGGGAAAGTAGGGGGAAGAGGGGAGGAGGGATAAGGGGGAGGAGGAAGAGGTCAATGATGAGGAAAGTCAGATGAAGAGGAGGTAGATTAGAAGAGGTAGAAAAAGAGGAGGAAGAGGGAAAGGAAAGAGGAAGAGAGAAGAGAAGGAAGGAGGGGAGGAGAAAGTAGGAGGGGGAGGAAGAGGAGGCGCCGGAGGAGGAGGCGCCGGAGGAGGAGGCGCCGGAGGAGGAGGCGCCGGAGGAGGAGGCACCGGAGGAGAAGAGGAAAGAGGGAGGAGGAAAAGAAGAAACATAAGGACAAAGAAAATAAAATTGAATTTACATCCTCAAAAAGATAATCTAAAGTGCTGGTATGGTTATTTTGAGTATATTCATGTCTGCTGGACACACTCACTGCACAATGGGCCTAAGTGACGCACTCATGACGACGACGCACTTCCCTGGTGGTTGTTGGAGGGTGGGGAGGAGGGGTTGTGTTAATCCAGGATAATCCAAGAAGGCCAATCAAAGTGGTTTATTTCCACTGGAGTCTACGGTTGTCTTTCCTACACTAGTTGGCTGGCACTATGGGACCTATTGACTGCTGGGCGAATAGGGGCAGTGGGTGAACAAAAGACGAACGTTGTAGAATAAGCTTTTACTGGGTCAAAACTTCTGTGTAGATGGAAAAAAATGACAGTTTACGTATAGCTTCACTAAGGTAAAGTATCATGACTGAAAATGCTGTTAACAGAGCACAAAATTATCCCATCTAAAGCTTGTTTTGCGAAGTGAGTTTTTCCTTCACTGCGTCGGTAGTAGGATATTTGATTTAGGGGCAATAGGTGTTTGGCAATATTGCCTATACGTCTCACGCTTGCCCCAGGACTGAACCCAAAATCCTTCCGTTGTGAGCCGAGCGCTCATCTATCTACGAGGAACCTAACTAGTTCAACTCTCCGCAGTCTGCAGGGCGACTCCGTATTATCAGAAAGTGGAGCGTCGTCGAAGCTGAAAAGTTGAAACATTTCTAAGTTACGTTAAGACACAAAGGCAGAGGAACACAGAATACCAAGCAACCGAGTCAGCGCTGCATGCTAAGCTCCTTGCTAACTGAAAACAGACAGTAATTACTTTACTTGCAGTACTACAAAGGCATGTAGTAGGGAAAAGGCATTGACTGACAACATCACTGTGAAGGTGTAACACACCCTCAAAGGACCATTCCTCCTATTATGAACTTTTCCCCTCACAATCACTCTTCATTTTCCGCTTTAGGTGGAGAGATTCTGCAGCTTTAGGTGGAGAGGTTCTGCAGCTTTAGGTGGAGAGTTTCTGCATGGAGCAGCGCCTGAATCCCTCTCCTGAGAGTTTGACGAACCTATTGAAAGCAAGAGAAAGCGCTTGCTACAAGTTATCTAAGAAAAATGCGGCTTATCAAAGTACTAAGATATGAATACAATGATAAAGGGAGCAGCAACAGCCCTCTCCTTCTCTCCTGCAAGGCACTCTCCATGCCCCAGGCACTCTCTCTCCCACAGGCACTCAACCTCTCCCAGGCACTTTCCCTGCTCCAGACACTCAATTCATTACCCCAACGTCTCTCTCAGCATTGCCATTCCAGGCATCGTGCAGTGTAGCCGAGCTCGTTACTGCTGTGTTAAGTCCTCATTACAGCATAGACTCACTCGTCTCTCTTCGTTCGTCTCTCCCTTCAAGGAAAGTATTTTAAACGCAGTTTTCTTCTCTTCCTCGATCATATTCCCATTACCACCCATTCCCTGGGTGATGTGCACACTGACGGGTTTACAGAACCCACATGGTGACACTGCTGAGTTTAGGACGAACTGCTGACAATTCCAGAGTAAGTTTTTGTCACAACGTTTCGGTCTGCGTAGAGCCTTAACAAGTCAGCCTGACAAAAGATTTAAGCAGAGCGAAACTCAGTGAACCTTGCTCCGCAATTTACGTCTTTGCTTTCATAGAAGCAGAGACGGAGGTAGCTATGATACTGCTGCGTGTAGCAGGAAACTGGTTTATTAACTCCAACAATGGAGTGTGTACAGTGCTAAAATATACGATGCACATACCCGTAGCTGTGATAGAGCATTTGGCTCACAACAGAAAGGACCCGAGTTCGATCCATACGCGAAGCGAAACGAATGGTCAAGCCTCCCTACACATATTGCCTCTGTTCACCTACCAGTAATTACTGAAGAGTTAGTCAGCTGTTTTGGATTGCCTTCTAGACTAGAGAACCCAAAAGGAGAAAAAATCTCATTGTGTGGCTTGTCTTGTAACGAGTTATTAACCCTCCTGAGTCAAAATTTCAAAAGTTTCAATATATATATACAAACTATACAGATATATATAAAATTTACGCTACTTATATTTTGCAAAACATTGCAGCTAGATCATTTATGGCGAAAGTGACATCTTAATGTTGCAAACGTGAAAATGGCAATGATATCATCAATGGCATTCTAACTTTGGGCTGAAATATTCAGTCATTATGGAGGTTAAATGGTGTAATTGGGTTTAAAGCCTATCGGCTACACGTTGTTAAAGTGGCATATGGACCACCAGTCAAGGATACTTTAATCCTTAAATAAGGGAATTAATCTCTAAGCATATATACACCTCACAGTGTATGATGTACAGTAAGATGCATCTAACAGTATATATATACACCTCTCAATGTATATAGACAATTAAGAGTCGCACCTCACATTGTATATACAAAGGTACACACCTCTCACAATGAGAGATTATACACCTCAGTGTATATAACAGTCCTTATTTCAGTATGTTAACTTGCATGACAACGGCTGTTGCTGCTGCTGCTGCTGCTGCTGAATAAACTCTTCCCTTGGGGCAAAACAATTAGCATCTGCATTCTATCTTCAGCTCCCAAATTGCTTCACTTCATTTAACAAGCACAGTATCGTCCTTCCTCTCCCGTTTCTGCAATATTATTGTCCATTCTCCGTCTCCTTTCATTCTTGGCAGTGTTGTGTAATGGCCAACACCTTCCTGCGAAGCACTATTTCATACCCACAACCCAGGTGTTAATATCCTTGGTGTTCTGAGACGCCAGAGAAAGTAATGCAATAAACAACTAGCTGTGCTTGGGTCGCTGCGCGATCCCAGAATGGTATTCCCGGTATCCCTTAATTCCACAAGCTCCTGTTCCTCTGTGCAGGTAAAAGGAATAGTAGCAAACCCTTAAAATGGATAAAATGGCAGAAGAAATTCAGCTAACTCCCAGAACAAACCAAGGTTATAACTCACCACCTCTAAATGACCAGAAACAGGACCCAGGAGCTTTACCTCAACACTCAAGAAGCCTATAACCTGTAGTTTAACATCCTTCAAATAAAAGGAACTGTAGAATAACACCCTCGAGAAACATTGGAGATTTATATCAACCACCTCAGAAGAACCAGGAGCTGGAACTCAACCCAGTCTAACAAGGTGAAAAAATATGAAACTCCTTCAAGAAACTGTTGATTTTTTTTTGCGTAAGGTTTGTCAGGAAACAGGACAAGTGTTTCCTGAGGTGGGTCTTAGTCATATAATGACCCGCAGCTAGAGCCTTTGGTCATCTGACCGAGGCTTTCCGCTGGCTTACCAGTCCACCCCTTAAAAAATTATGGTAGGCGAGGTGTAGGCAGAGACAACGATGGTTTTCAGGGAAAGTTAGTCACGCTCTCATATCACGAAAACCAATAGATTGATCTTCACTAAATTTGCGCCAATTATTTTCGCATGCCAGTGGATGTGTTAGCCAGTGGCTCCCCCTATCCCTTCCTTTCTGCATAAGTGGACCACAGTATACGGTTAAATGTTTGACGAGGCCACACCTTGAAATACAAGGCAAATTAATGTAGTTATAAACATTACCCACATTAATAAACATTACCAACATAACATTAATAAACGTTACCAAGAAAATATTAATAAACATTACCTACATAACATTAATAAACATTATCTACATACCATTATTAAACATTATCTACATAACATTAATACACGTTACCATCATACACATTTTCCACATGACATTAATACGCGTTAACATATTAATAATTACCCACATTAATAAACATTACCACATAACATTAAGAGACATTACCAACATAGCATTAATAAACATTACCAACATATTAATATACACATTACCAGTAAAATAACATTAATAAACATTACCCACATAATAACATTAATAAACATTACCCACATAATAACATTAATAAACATTACCCACATAATAACATTACCCTCATGAACTGAAAGAACATTAAAATCAGTGTACAATTTCCAGAAATCACTTATTTTATTACCAAAATAATCGTAAGACAGAATAACACCTGATTATTGCAAAAGTGTAAAACAATTTACCTTTTCATTCATACTGAAATAATAATGTAATTCAGTTTGTGAAAAAAAAGGCCGAATCACATTTGAAAATAAGTTATAATCACAAATATAGCAGTGTAACCGAATTAAAATGTTTAATGTTATGAAAAGTAAACAAACTTGATGTTTCGTATTTAATATAATGATTAAGGCTGCAGTTTGATAGTTAAGAATTGAACATCAAGTTCATTGTTTGTAAGTCTTAAAAAATAAAAGTCCGAATATTCATCAGTAATTCTTGACTGAATATTTGATTTAATAATTTTCATTGATTTAGTAGCTATGAAGTTATGCTTTTCATTCCTGTAATAGGATCCAAGGATGGCATTAATGTCAAGGATGCTGATCCCTGGGAGAGACCAAGGTATTGGTAATAAGGGATGATAACGTGTAAAGATAGAATTTGCTTCTGTCCCTGCCTTCACGCATCTTTCTGCTCCTACCTTCACTCATTCTTCTACTTGACCCTACCGTCAAGTAGAAGAATGACCCCTGGCTTCACGCATCCTCCCGCCCCTGGATTTTCTCTTCCTCCTCTTCCTTAACTCTTCCTCCTGTTCCTTCCCTCACTCGTCCCTCCCCTCACTCGTCCCTCTGCTCGTGCCTTCACTTCTTGCTCCTTCCTTTATTCTTCCCTCTGCTCCTGCCTTCACTTCCTCCTGCTCCTTCCCTCACTCGTCCCTCTGCTCGTGCCTTCACTTCTTGCTCCTTCCCTTATTCTTCCCTCTGCTCCTGCCTTCACTTCCTCCTGCTCCTTCCCTCACTCTCCCCAGTCCCTCTTCCTTCCCCCTATCCTCACCGTCCACTTTCTTCCTCCTCTCACTCTCCATATCTGAGGTCGCCTCCTAGGCCTCCCTATCTTCCTCATAGGAAGATTACTAGAGCCTCAGTATCGTTATCCTCGATGACAATTTATTAACGCTTCCACCTTTTTAAATGCTATTTTCTTTAAAGTTCAGTTGGTTAATTGAGGTTAGGTTAAATATGATTAAATCGAGACAATATAACCATATACAAACATATATTTAACCCCCAAAAAAAAGCAAATTAAACGTTGCCGTAATATGTTTGGTAACAATTTGTCCTAAAAACCTTCACCGGCATCATGGCATCCCCCCTTCCCTTCATTGAAGGGTAAACATGAACAGAAGCCCCACCCCTCACACTCTTCCCTTCAGTAAATACTCCTAAAACTCGTAACGAGAACTTAAGTAATATCTTTGTTAAATCTGCGCAGGACCAAATGGGAAGTAAATGAAAGACAAACAGTCTCTTAATGGAGCTTAATATACGTATACAGGAGTAAGATAATGAAGCTCACTAGAGCTGTTTTGCTGTTTTTCAGCAATCTATGTGTGCTCTTTTAGTGCAACGAATGTCAAATGAAAGAATTAAAGCCTAAGGCTATTGTGCGATGTTAGTACGTTAGTCATATAGGTGGACAAACCTTGTACTATGTGGCTCAACCCCTGTGTACCAAAACACACGCACAGAAAACTGCAAGAAGGCTTTCGACACAGTTCCACACAAGAGATTAGTGCAAAAGCTAGAGTATCAGGTAGGTATAACAGGAAAGGCACTGCAATGGATCTGAGAAACCTGACAGGAAAGCATCAACGGGTCATGGTTCATGACGCGGTGTCAAAGTGGACGCCTGTGACGAGCGGAGTTCCATAGGGGTGAGTCCTAGGACCTGTGCTGTTTCTGGTATACGTGAACGACATGAGGGAAGAGATAAATTCAGAAGTGTCTCTTTTTGCAGACGATATGAAGTTAATGAGGAGAATTCAATCGGATGAGGATCAGGAAAGACTACAAAGGAATAAGGACAGGCTGCAAGCCTAGTCCAGCAACTGGCTCTTGGAGTTTAACCCCACTAAGTACAAAGTCATGAAGACTGGGGAAGTGCAAAGACCGCAGACAAGAGTACAGGCTAGGGGGCCAAAGAGTGCAAACCTCACTCAAGAAAAAGGATCTTCGGGTGAATATAATACCGAGCACATCTCCTGAGGTGCACATTAACCAAATAACTGCTGCAGCATATGGGCGCCTCGCAAACCTAAGAATAGCCTTTCGACACCTCAGTAAAGAATCTTTTAAGACACTACACCGTGTACGTCAGTCCCATATTGGACTATACAGCACCAGTTTGGAACCCACACCTGGTCAAGCACTTCAAGAAATTAGAGAAAGTGCAAAAGTTTGCAATAAGACTAGTCCTGGAGCTAAGGGGCATGTCCTACAAGGAGAGCTTAAGGAAAATCGACCTGACGACACTGGAGGACAGGAGGAACAGGGACAACATAACATATAAAATGAAAGAATTAAAGCCTAAGGCTATTGTGCGATGTTAGTACGTTAGTCATATAGGTGGACAAACCTTGTACTATGTGGCTCAACCCCCTGTGTACCAAAACACACGCACAGAAAACTGCAAGAAGGCTTTCGACACAGTTCCACACAAGAGATTAGTGCAAAAGCTAGAGTATCAGGTAGGTATAACAGGAAAGGCACTGCAATGGATCTGAGAAACCTGACAGGAAAGCATCAACGGGTCATGGTTCATGACGCGGTGTCAAAGTGGACGCCTGTGACGAGCGGAGTTCCATAGGGGTGAGTCCTAGGACCTGTGCTGTTTCTGGTATACGTGAACGACATGAGGGAAGAGATAAATTCAGAAGTGTCTCTTTTTGCAGACGATATGAAGTTAATGAGGAGAATTCAATCGGATGAGGATCAGGAAAGACTACAAAGGAATAAGGACAGGCTGCAAGCCTAGTCCAGCAACTGGCTCTTGGAGTTTAACCCCACTAAGTAAAAAGTCATGAAGACTGGGGAAGGGCAAAGACCGCAGACAAGAGTACAGGCTAGGGGGCCAAAGAGTGCAAACCTCACTAAAGGAAAAGGATCTTCGGGTGAATATAATATCGAGCACATCTCCTGAGGTGCACATTAACCAAATAACTGCTGCAGCATATGGGCGCCTCGCAAACCTAAGAATAGCCTTTCGACACCTCAGTAAAGAATCTTTTAAGACACTACACCGTGTACGTCAGTCCCATATTGGACTATACAGCACCAGTTTGGAACCCACACCTGGTCAAGCACTTCAAGAAATTAGAGAAAGTGCAAAAGTTTGCAATAAGACTAGTCCTGGAGCTAAGGGGCATGTCCTACAAGGAGAGCTTAAGGAAAATCGACCTGACGACACTGGAGGACAGGAGGAACAGGGACAACATAACATATAAAATACTGAGAGGAATTGACAATGTGGATAGACAGAATGCTTCAGAGATGGGGCACAGCAACAAGGGGTCACAATTGGAAGTTGAAGTCTCAGATGAGTCACAGGAGAGAGAAGTAGTGGAGGTAGGATCCATGCATAGCTTTAAGAAGAGAGGCATGATAAAGCTCATGGAGCAGGAAGAGAGTGGATCTAGTAGCAACCAGTGAAGAGGCGGGCCCAGAAGCTATGAATCGACCCCTGCAACCACAATTATGTCAGTACATACACACACACACACACTATTATTTAAATAAGTCGATGGTCCAGATACAAAAAATTTTGGGAGGCAAACTTCAGACAGTTATGATTTTTGACATTTTATAAAGCCTAAATGATGGCCTGCAATCAAATTACACCGAAACATCATTCTCAGATTACTAGACTTAAATACATCGGCCTGATTTTTAACCCACTTTATTTGCTCAAATATAGCTTATCTCTCCCTGAAGAGCGACAGACATACCTTCATGTGTTGTACTAGTGTGGAGGAGGGAAGTGGTCTGGGCAGTACCTGGTGGGGAGATGCACAATGTGAAGACAACATGTATTACCCTCCCGTCTCCAGCGCGCACACATTACCTGCCAAGGAAAGATAAAAAAAAAAAAAGGTCAGTATAAGGCTTAGTAATGCTGAGAGGGGGAGAAACAACTCATGTTCTGCTGACACTGAAAATACAACTGCAACACAGAACACGCACATACATTTGTTTTAATATATATATATATATATATATATATATATATATATGAGAGAGAGAGAGAGAGAGAGAGAGAGAGAGAGAGAGAAAAGAGAGGGTTAAGGATAAATTTTGAGAAATTATTGCATACACAAATTTTCGCTTGCCTTATTTGGCAAGAGCGAAAATCACACATGACGCTCTAACCCACGGGCCCACGCAATCCTACAAGAATCACGCACCCAGCAGAGTTAGGTGTTTTACGTTGATCCGAGGACATTCGGTGGTGTGGGTGCCTGAGTTAATTTTCATTCTACTCCCCGTTTGGTGTACTAGCCTCACGAGCAGTATATATATATATATATATATTATTGTAACCACGAACGAGTGGTATTAATCAATAACACTGCGACTAGCCAAGGATTCTAACTCATGTCGTTTTCGTGATTTTCGCTCACCATGAGGCGGGCCAAAACGACATGGGTAAACCTAGGGCTCGTTCTGGTCTTTCCATTATTTCTGTTGCCCTTGGGAACAAACCTTTCCTCTGCCTCCTTGCATTTTGTCAAATATTCCATCATTTCGTTTACTGATTTTCCTACCAATTCTCTTTCTCACTGAACCTCCTGCAGGAAGTTCCTCATGCTTGTGTAGTTCCCCCTTTTGTAGTTTGGCTTATTCCATCCTACTCCAGAACCACGTGATCACTAGCTCCAAGGGGCCTTTCATACATGTCCTCGATGTCCGAGCTACTCAAGAGTGAATACAAGGTCCAGTCTTGCTGGTTCATCCTCACCTCTCTCACTCTGGTAGTGTCCCTAACATGTTGATGCATTTGGTTTTCCAGTACCACATCTATCATCTTGGCTCTCCATGTTTCAGGACCCCCATGTGGCTCCAGGTTTTTCCAATCAATCTCCTTGTGATTGAAATCACCCATAACTAGTAACTTTGCTCTACCCGTGTGAGCTTTTCTGGCCACCTCAGCCAGTGTATCCACCATTGCTCTGTTGCTCTCTTCATATTCTCCTCTTGGCTTCCTGCAGTTCTGTGGCGGGTTGTACATCACTGCAATGACTACCTTACGTCCCCCAGACTGAATTGTAACTACTATGTAGTCCCTTTCGCCCATTCCTTCCATTTCCTCAAATCCCCATCGTTTTTAAATGAGCAGTGCAACTACTCCTCCCCCTCTGCTCTATCTATCTTTCCTTAGGATCTGATATCCGGGTGGGAAGATTGCATCTGTTATCATCCCAGTGAGTTTCGTTTCTGTGACTGCTATGATGTCTGGGGACGTCTCCTTGATTCTTTCATGCCACTATTCACATTTATTTGTTATTCCATCTGCATACCAAACCTTCAACTTCTTTTTTAAAACTGTGGTCTGGGGAGAATGTTGGAGTTGGAGGAGCAGGAGACCTGGCAGGGAACTATGGGGATTTGCTGTAGGGGATGGAGTTTGTGATGAGGGTGGTGACAGTGGCTACAGTGTGTTGGTTTTGGATTAGATTGTTTGGCTGCATTGGGGTTGTCGTAGTTGAGGTCCTTCTGTAGGTGGTTTTGAGGAAGGTTGCATTTGCTCTTCCTCCTGAGTCTGGGTTCTCCTGCTCATTTCTGTTTTTGTCCTCTCTTTCAGTTTCTGCCTTCCTTCTTGTGTCCTGTCGTGGTCGAGGTACACCCTCCGGTACATCGGTATGTCCCTTAGTCGTGCTTTCTCCTGCAGGATCCTGTTTTGAGCTGATTCTGCCTTGAATATCACTGACTGGCCGTTTTTCCTCTTGCAAACCATCATTATTCTCAGAAAATTTGTCAACTGGGTCGTGTCGTCCTCTCCTATTGCTTTCATGATACTTTCACTTGCATTTTTCTCCTGTCTTCTTGCTTCATAAGACTTCCCCTTCAACTTCCTGGAGCCTGTAAACAAAAACTGACCTCCCCTGAGTCGATTTAGTTGCCTCGATTGCAGCGTTCCTTCAATCTCTGTCTGATGTCCCTGTGCTCAGTGGTCTGTCATTTTCCCTTCTCAGTTTTTCCTGGGCACTGCTGTCGTCTGTTAGGGCCTCTGTATACAGCTTAGCTCCTTCATTTTCTTCAGTCCCCTCGTTTGATCCTGGTGATAGGGCCTCTGCATACAATATAATTCCTTTGGTCCCTACAGTCCCTTTGTGACTGATGCAGCAGTTTCCGATGTCATGCCCATACTGTTCTTTAGTTCTTTTGACGGTTTCAGATTTTTAGTACTTCTAAGCTCTGTATCTTAGCTTCTGCTTCTGTGGCTTGTAGCTCCCATTTCCTACTCTCTGCAGCGATCCTCTCTTCCACTTTCTTGCTAAGCTCTTCTAGGTTCCTTCCCCACTCTTCTTCCCTTTTCATGAGCTCTGCTACCCAATCTTCCCACCCAGGCTCATTCACCAGTCCCTTGGTTCTCCATCCTACTCTTTGGCAACCCATTTTTATTTTATTTTTGGTCACCAAGAAAGAAAACTTTATGTGGTTTCGTGTGGTCGTTTGTGATAGGTATTCGTGAGAGAGTGAGTGTGTGTGTACTACCTAGTTGTGGTTGCAGGGGTCGAGTCATAGCTCCTGGCCCCGTGTGTGTGTGTGTGTGTGTGGAAAATCAGTGTGAAGACGAGTAAGGCAATGGAAGGTGTAGGGCCTTTCTGTCATCTGCAATTCTGATTGTAGTGAAATAAGTAATGTCTTAGAGGTTTGGCTAATTGGAAGCTGCCCTGTTTCTGTGACCGGTTCGGTGGCGGTGATCAAGGCAAAATCTAAACACTTCCTACTGAATAAACAATGGCAAGCCCAGTGCCACTAGAATTTTAACAGCATGATTTTACAAGCAGCACTTCTGTGGTAAGGTTATGTCTGCCACCACCAACTATGTAGTAACTGTCTCATCTCCCCCACAACAGCTAGAAAGCCATATAGTTC
The DNA here is from genome assembly GCA_009830355.1 of Cherax destructor. Classification (NCBI taxonomy): domain Eukaryota; kingdom Metazoa; phylum Arthropoda; class Malacostraca; order Decapoda; family Parastacidae; genus Cherax; species Cherax destructor. The sequence goes on from WNWK01000396.1 coordinate 469,147, forward strand.
ATTACCCAAGGTTAAGTCGGAATACACGACTGTGTTTATCCCTTTCGAAGATGACCAGTTCAGCATCAGTTTCATTAAATGCTTACGAGTGTCCCTGTGGTTACATCAAGCATTATTAATGCCGTGTGTCCTACACGCACGTCGGTGTTCCTTACTCATGTATCGATGTCTCTGGAGGTTTCCCAACGTTGATTATATCACGTCATCTACGGGAATTATGCAAATTCCAGTTTTCACGATATGTTGTTGGACCTGTTCGTCGGTTGAAAGTTCCTGAATAACTGTAGAAGAGAGGACTATTATGTATTAGTTACGTATGGCGAATAGTTTTGAGAGATTGTCAAGGACATCGCCAGTAGGAAACAAAACAAAACTTTTCTTTAGTCCTATCGCTTTTGGGGGAAATTGAGGCTTATCGGAACCTTGTTGTAATCCCGAATACCAAGCAAGGAATAATGAAACTTGGAAAATATGTTGCTATCCCTGTTTCATCCCTCTTCTAAAATATTCAGGACTCAATCCAGATAAAGCTCACTCCTGAGCGAGATGTTAAAAAAAATGAACTGCTTGCCTTGAATTACTTATCTTTACACAGACACGTCGACTTGTTGCCCCAGTCAGCAGACACACTATAATACTCACGTGACTTCGCTCTGCCAGCGAAAGAAAAAAAAGGGTTGTGAAAAGTGCCTAGGAATGGATAGGTGAATACCTCGGGGAGACGATATGAAAGAGAGGAAGAGGGGAAAGACACATTCCAACTAAGTCGAGTATTGCGAATAAAACTAGTGACAACAGACGAAGGAGAAACAAAAAAGGAATAAATAGAAAAGACATTTGAGAGAGAGAGAGAGAGAAGAGAGGGGAAGGAGAGAGAGAGAGAGAGAGAGAGAGGAAGAGAGAAGAAAATAGAGAAAAAGAGGAGAGAGGAGAAAAGAGAGAGAGAGGAGAGAGAAAGGAGAGGAAAGAGGAGAGAAAAAGGGGAGAGGAGAAAAGAGGAGAGAGGAGAAAAGAGAGAAAGAGAGAGAGAGAAGAGAGAGAGAGAGAGAGAGAGAGAGAGAGAGCTAGCCACGTGAAGCAAGCTTGTCTTGTGGCGAGCATAACCCAAGCGGGAACCTCCACGACCACTGAAGACGAGGGCTATAATCTGGGCGGACGTCGACGATAACACAGGAGGTCCATTTGCACTAACAGGTACGCATAAATTCCCCTCTACTTAGGTTTACCTGCCTCTCTCCTGTCGCTGGGGGAAGAGAAAGGGCGTCTAGCTAGTATGTGGTGCTTGGTCACACTCAAGACTCTCGCTATACTCTGTTTTCCCCTCTTCAAGACCGAAAAGAATCAAGGTTAAGGAAACGTAGTTCAGAGTTGAAGTCAATTTAGGGAAACTAATTTAAGCTCGAACTAGTTTCAGAACTGAAGAAATGAATCGGGGAATATTATAATGTTTCATTATAGTTGATAAGAAATACACGTGCAACAGTTAGGTATCTTTATTCCGAAACGTTTCGCCCAGTTCATCACCCTTGAAGACGTAGTTTTAGGGTGGTTAGTCCCTCAGCCTGGAGAAGTTCTGCTCCACAGTCTGGAACAATGTGAAGCTGAAGCTACAGTATGAGACTTGTATACTGTCAAAGGTGAGGCGTAGATCATCTTGACGACAGGAGAGGCGTAGCCCACTAGTAGAGGTAAGAATATAATCACTGAGAGGGCAGGTCCCTCTCATATCTAACCCTTCTCACTTGTAACTAGTGTTTAGGCAAAAAGCTATCGAAGATGTTTTCATTATATTCACGCGGAAGCGATAAACCCGTGAGGATTATACTGTGATCCTGTACAATGAGAGGATGAGGGAAGGAACTAATCCTAAGGATCTTGACGTATCTATGTATGTACGTATGTAGACATTTCCCTCAATCCCTAACTCACTCACTCCCCCCCTCTCTCTCTCACACACACACACACACACACACACACACACACACACACACACTTATTCAAAAGCGGGAGCTGGTTCCTAGCAAACAATTAGTGTATCACACACACAGTTTCTCTCCCTGTGATCCTCATCGTGAACACATTTTCTCTGACGGAGAACAACGTAGCTGTACAATCTTGGTGCAGCCAACGAAGTTATCCCTAATACCTGAAACACTAGACACCCTGGGACTTTATACTGTATTGAACTTCTTGAAAATAACGGAGTTATACATACCGCAACACTGCCAGTGTTGCGGTATGTATAACACCGTCCTTACACAAGCTGCTGCTGTGGCCAGCAGATATAAGAAATATTCCCTTAAGAAAACTATAGTGTAAAAACCTGTAAACCATCATGAAAACTATTTGATCCCACAATTTTAATGTCTATTTGAAGCGCTATACCCGAGTGGATCATTCAGGGCTGACTGATCCCCTTCCCACACGGATCTTACGCTTCGAGTAAAGCAAATAATAATCTTGCTAATGATTCCGTGAACCTTTTTAAGTCTCAGTCTTGATAGGAACACTAAAAAGCCTGACAGGTCACAAAAAATGGTTCCTATTAGGGGACGGGAGATCGAGCCTCCACCACTCTTCTTATATTGAATGACCCACACGGGTTTAGCCCCATTAAAACACTTCAAAATGGTAAATGAAGATTTTATGTAAATGTGTGTTACTGTATATTTGTATTAACTCAAGTGAGCAAATTTCAAAGATCTCTTAATGATAATTAAAAATGCAACATATTCGGAAGGAAGAAATGTCCTCGTTATATTGCAGTAATTCTTTCAGCTTCTGTCAGGAGAGTAGTGGTGAGGTGTAGTGAAGAGGTGGAGAAGTGAGGATGAGGTGGTAAAGTGAGGGAAGAGGTAAAGAATTGAGGTGAAGAGGTGGAGAATTGAGATGCGGATAAAGGTAATGACCTGTAGTGGGGGTTAATGTCGAGTAAGGGGAAGAAATGACCTGTAGGGGTGGAGAAGTGATGACCTACCCCCCCCACACACACACACTTTAAAATGAAACAAAAATACAAACATGAAAACTAAAAGTAAATGTTTGTTGGAATTAATTATAATGTTATTATAATTTGATAATTACAATAATAAAAATAATCATAATACCTTCACCTGAAATTGAACACGGAGATTACATTAGCTGAAAGGAAATTGAATACTAAATTGTTACGTTTTGGCTTAACTGAGTCTACGTCCGAACTGGTCAAATATATTCAGTCAAGTGTTTGGTGGTGAGTGTTCCCTATTAATAGTGTTCGCTATAAGAAGTGTTCCTCAGCGAGTGTTCAGTCTTGCTGGTGTTCCTCGGTGAGTGTTCCCTCTTAGTAGTGCTCATCAGCGGGTGTTTCCTCTTGACAGTGCTAGTTAATGAGTGTTCTACTTTGGTTGTGCGCCTTTTAGTGCATTTCCTCCTAGGTAATTGTCTGTGTAAGTGTTCCTTCATCGGCAATACTTGTTGGTGAGTGTTCCCAACCTCGTCTTCTATACACTCCTGACCTCAATGGTCTCAACAGGATTATTATTATTATAATCAAAAGAAGCGCTAAACCACAAGGGTTATACAGCGCGGCGGGGCAGGACAGGATGCAGGGAGAATGGATTGTAAGCGGCAGATGGATGATTAGTAGGGTATGGAGTACAGAGGATAGTGGATAGTGCAGGGATAGAGGGTAGCAAGAGATCGAGGTAGAAGGGACTGAGGGAGGTGCTAGAGGTATATTTCAGAGTTTGTGTAGTAAGTCAGTTTCTGTCAAAAAGTCAACGAGAGAGTCAGGATTAAAGGAGGGTCCATCTGCAAGAAGGGAAGGTAAAGAAAGGACCACAGAGCGAAGATGCCGTAGGAGGTAAATTCTGCGTGCTCGTTGATAGAGTGGGCAGTCCAACAGAATATGTCGAACAGACACTGGAACCTGACAATGCTCACAGAGAGGGGCAGGGAGCTTCTCCATGAGATACCCGTGAGTAAGACTAGTGTGGCCGATGCGAAGACGGGAGAGTGTAGTCTCCCAACCTCGACATTGGTGACAAGAAGAAGGCCAGAAACAGGAACAAAGTTAGCTTGAGTGTAGCCAGGCCTGCTCACCAGATAAATTGTATGTGGACTGTAAAGGTCTTTCGCTGCCTTTCCTCTCACCTTCCCTGACAGGAAGACGTGTGTGTTTGATAGACTTGCTTGTTCCTAGAACTCTGTGGCTATTCTCTTAGTGGTCTTGATCCAAAATTTATTTACGTTTAGGCATTTTTGAAGCAGGTTCAGTATTTTATAAAGCGAGTTACTTCTAAATTACAAATGTTTATTAGGATTAAGGCTGACTTGTTTCTCTTTTGGGAATGACCACAATGTTAACCATTAAACAATACTATCATATTGGAGTACAATACCGACGTGATAAGAATTAGGCACTCGTAATACTTAGGTGTCTGTTAGATTCAAGATTTCCAGGCTGAGGTACTGATCAGCTCATCTTCTACTATCTTTGTTTATCATCTCTGTATCGAACTGATGAAAGCCACTTGTTGGTAAAAAGTCTTCAAATTAAAATAACTAGGTGTTGCATGTGTCTAATTCTTCAGTATAAGTGTTTGTCACAGGGTACCGAAGAGAAAATTACATGCAGAAATGTAGATGCTGGAAAGTGTAGTGTTATTTCCCCTCTACTGATTTCCAGTGCTAAAACTTCCATTTAATAAAGCTAAACTGATTGACTAATAATATAAACATCAGTTGTTCTGCTGATCTTTGAAAATGAGTCATCATTCAATAACTGTTTAACAGTATTAGCTATTATGCTAATTTCTCGTTGGCTTATGGATAAGCCGAGATATAATTCATTATACTCTTAATAAATCTTCAAGGTGCATATCACTGGTATTCAATACCGACAAGATGATGACTTAAACACGTGCAGCATCTGGGCTTCTTCACTTGTAGAGGTTTCTCCATCCACTGCCTTTATCAATACAAAACATAAACATAATATGAAAACTAGAAATATATACAGCAGACAGTGGTATCGAGTACCATCGATATACAGCTTGTCATGAAATCGTCATACAGAAGACACCACTACAACTTGCTAACTCCTGGCTCAACTCTTGGGCATGACCTACTTCCACTTAGAAATCCCGCCTATCAATGACAATGCTTTCGTCTACTACACTTCACCTGATTCCGGTATATAAGCACCAATCTTCCAACATAGAAGCACCAATAACTCCTTCAGTATTCGAGTTTAGGAATATTATCAGCCCTATCGGTTTTGTAAGGATTGTAGACTGGAGAGCTATTTCCTAGCGTCACTTAATGCATCATCTGAAGGCACAGTAGCAGTGAAACTGGACAGACAGCTGCTACTGTGCTTTAAGATACAAAGGGAAAGTTGTTATGAAAGGTCTGAACAGTTTTTATCAACAACAGAGATGGAGTTTTTCACTATATGCATAATCAAAAATGTTCTTGCTTCTTTTATAAGTGTTAGCTATTACTAAAACCTTTCTTACCAATAGCCGAATTGAATACATGCACAACCACAAACTAATTTTGACGAGTCAAACAATACATATAAACTTATAAACAATATAAAAGAGAATGAAATAAGATAGACACAAGCCTTTAAGTTAGTATACTGAGACAGTATATACACCTGACAAGAGGCATCAGGGGTAAAAGGAACACTTGTGACTGACATTGTACTTCAGGTAATAATGGCCATTAGTGAGTAAACCTCCATACATCAGAATAATAAACGCCTCGTTAGAAGAGGTGATAACCATAGCAGCAGAAGTGGAGTGGTTATAGCACTGACAGCAGTAGTGGCGGCGGAATTAGTAGTAGTATCAGTGGTAGTGGTTGTTGTAGAACATTAATAATAATACAAACATTAATATTAGAAGTAATAAAAGTGTTGGAATAGTACAGTAAAGGTAGTAACATAAGATGTAGTATCAGTATCAAGAAGTATATGCAGTCCTTGCAAGCACTTTGGCAGCTGTAGCAGTGGTAACTTTTAATTTATTATTCTCAATGTCAAAGTTGTTTTATTTTACCAACTAAGAATACGTCTTTCCAGATGTGTTGACATCTCCGAGCAGCTTGGAATCATTAGCCAGTAACTAACTACACACCACAACAAGAGAGTACATCAGATTTTGTTCTACACACAACCGCAGGTCTACAGATTTACACAATTTTGTGGAAACCCTCAAGGATATCCATGTAAAATGGAAATGTATTCAATTTTGCTGAAGAAAAGATGAAAAGTAATTAAGAAAAGACAGGAGCAGAGCAATTAACTTGATAAAAATCTACATAGAGCGAAACGTAGTCACAATGAAAACTTGCACTGGACCTGTCTCTTTCATTCCTGTCGGCAGAGTGCCTTTGTATCCAGACTCACCAGCAGTTGTAAGCCTCGACTATAGCTTCTATAACTTATGAACCTCCACCTCTGCTTATTCTGACATTACCAACCCACACCGCAAGCGCTAACATTTTGGTTGATCCAGCTAACCCCCCACAGCTGCTGTGACAACTAACATTACCAACAGGGCTATTTAGGTTGTAAGTGCTACTTCTATCACTACTTAACCTGATCCCAGCCCAAAGGTCCACATCAAGAAGCCTTTTGGAGACTGCTCCTTAATACCAACTGCGTGACTGGATTTCTGTAATACATACTTCGGAATTCAGGCGACACTGCCACCAGAAGCAGTGGTTTCAAAACGGAATTTTAATAAACTTAACGCAAGTAAGATAAATAAAGCATATTTGGAGTAGTAGTGAAGAGTAAGATAAAAGTAGAGAAGTGTACAAATACTGCTACACCACAGCAACACCAATTACTCTACATCTACACCTACCGCTACTATGTGTTATATTTTCAACAAAAGCACAAACTAACTTAGGTCTCAGTAAAGTACACTCGTAGGAAAGCAGTAACAGATATTCTACAGTCTTTTTCAGAGGACACTGCAGAGGGTGCTCCTCACTATTAAATCAGCTTACAAAAATAGCTCTCAGATAATTTTACTTCCAAGCGCAGAGAGAGACCTCGGGCTTGAAAGAACAGAGGGGATAATTGTATAGTTTTTTTTTATAATTTGCTTCTCCAGTTCCTCCATTCATATTTGTTAGAGGTATTTATTACTATAATTATATCCGGTTTCGTTAATCTTTCTCTTCTCTCTCTATTCGCATATTTATCAATGTTAATAATATTTCTTTCACCAGAGTTAGCGGGTGATTACTTCACCCACTCATCTCCTGTCATGTTTACTGGTTTATTCGTTATGTGACATGTCTTTAATTTTCTGGTTTTTTCCTCTTCACCGGCCTGTGTTTTGGTTGCCTCAGCATTTTCTTCCTCAGTTTCCTTAATAATCGTCCAGGACAAATGAACAATTTTCCCGAATCTCTTAATAGGTAATACTAAATTCACAATTCAGCAGCACGTCATGTTCCATAGACTCGTCCCATGTGCCTGTTGGAAGTTCAAGCCCCCCCTACTTTCAATACCTCCTTCACATCTTTTCAGTTCTTCAGACGTCCCCTACACCATTCATCTCGGATATATACACCCTCTTCAAGACCACACCATATTTAACTTAAATAATTACATAAATTATTTTAATGCTGGGAACTCGTTTGATATGGACAGGTATACCAGTGACCACTATTACAAAGTTAATTATGCTGTGAGTTGGCACAAAGTTTCAACACAGGCATTTTATCTTCAGGGTAATATCTGGTGTACAGGATAAGTAGGGAATATATAAAAAGGGCATGTGATATAGATCAAGAGAAATGTTGTAATTATGTGAAGGGGTTTGTAATAAAAACTGGGGGTCACTCTCCGGGATAGAGTAATTTGTAACAGGATAAATTTTAAAGCTTTGAAATTACAGTAACTCGAGCAATTACGTCATTTAGAGGAAAATGGTTTTCGTGAAATCATTTACTGAAACGCTGAATATCCACCATTTATACAAATCCGCTAAATAGGAATTATTACAAGTTGCTAGTTATATATTATTTATTTTAAAGCTGGTACAAAATAAGTTTTAGAACCCTTTGATCAATGCGTTGAAGTTTTGATAGTTTTTTTTCAGTGGAGAAAGGAATCCAAGCTTAAATAATATGATCACTGGGAAATCTAGACGGGAGAAAATTAGTAAGAGCACTATGTTGATGCACGTGAAGGCGGAAATATATATGGTTATGAACAGAGACGACAGAGAGTTTTGATATTAAAATCTTGAAGCTCTAAATGGGAATGGTGTTTCCTAAAGCGTAAGATATTTTTTTTTATCTCAGTTGAGAAAATAATTGTGAATAACAACGGCAAGTGAAGTCTATGCTAGTCTCAAAAATAAAAGTGTGTGAATAAGAGATCGGGAAATATGTTATGCAGAGCAAGCTTGAGTGGCTTCCAGAAAATTACCGGACTTCGCATGAGGTATGAAAATAAGTTCGGTAAGTGGCACCAATCTAAAGGCGTAATAGCAAAACAATAATTGAGACATGTGATCCTAACGAATTATTATTTAAAAAATACTTTAGAAAAACAGAAAAGACGTCACTGGGGAAGGGTGAATATAAGATTTAAAATGCTCTCACCCAGAGCGCAAGGCTAGACATAGATTACCATGAAGCTAAAAAAAATCAAATTTTCTAATGTGAGTGTGGGTGCCACAGATGAAGCACCACCACACAAGGTATAGAATGCAAAGTCATATATAGTACAAAAAATTATAGGAATTTGTTGCACGTGAAACTTTAAACATTAAGAACCGCAACGCTGAAGTAGGAATTAGCCCGGAGCTTCCTGTTGGAATCAGAGGGAGAAATTCTAGATGTAGATTTAGATATTAACGATCAGTCGACGCTATTTGAGGCATTAGACAGCCTGGAGGAAGACAGTCATTTGACAGCGTGCTTAGAAAAAAAGTCATTTGTGCCTTAAGTAGTGACCTGATCTCCCATTTAAGGTTGATCATTAGCGTCCCGCCGATAATTTGTATACGTTTAACTGTTGATACGTAGTACGAACATGTGTAACACAATCCTTTCGTACTACCGTTTTCTAAACAACTCGTTAGATGAAACACCAAGAACGAAACTACGTTTTTGAGTTGGGAACCTCCTGCTTTCTTAATACTGTATACATAACAGTCAATCAGTGACGAATGACACAGTTATTGAATATAACCTAATATTACTTCAAGCGTTTACAAGTACCTCAGAAAGCTCAGTGTTGGGTGAAACGTTGTGCACATAAACAACGCCACTGCATTTGTGTCCTTTTCACCATCCAACACTAAGCTGGAGGGCGGACTGCCTCATCGCTCCTCAAACTCACTCAAACGATCCTTTGTGATTTGTGTCGGCTGTACCTGTCGACAAAATTATCTGCTGGTGGAACTTCCACGTGAAAAAAAAATTGGAATATTTATTTGCAAGAGCGAAAAATGTTTCTTCATTGCCAGCAATAATACTATCTAGGGGGAAAAAAAATCACGCCGCCATGTAAACAGAATGTTGTATTGTGGTCGCCATGCATCATAAAAAATGTTACAAGAATGGTTCCTTGAATAGTGAGGATCTCAGAGCTCGCACACACACCAAGAAACTGAGACAAGGGTGAGACCGGGGATGGAACAGACGGAACAAGACAGGGGTAAGAGCGAAAGGACGGGGGGTGAGGAGGGGATACAAAAATAGAGGAGCAGAGGAGAGTTTATGGAGGAAATCAGGCGGATTGAATTAAGAGGCTTTCACTAACATAAATAAGGAGTAAGAGAAACAAGAAGACGCAACAAGGGTTAGAGAGAGGTAAGGGCGTGACGGGAACAAGACAGACAATGATAAGGGTGAGGAAGAGGAAAGAATAAGACGAAGCCAGAATAAGATGAAGATAAAATAAGAAAGGGCCAAAATAAGACGGGAACGAAATATAACGGGGCCAGGTTGAGATAGAGCAAGTTAGAGAGCCACCAGGTTGAGACGGGGTCAAGGTTGAGACGGAGTCAAGAATAGGACTCTGATGCTCGCGTCCAATACACACAAACTAGGGCAAACACACGCACAACAAAAAACTAAAACCAATAAGCGTCAGAACATAAAGTACACCCAAACACAAGCCACCAAACCAATACAAACAACCTCGTAAAACTACCATCACACATACACACACACACACGCTTCAGAGGGGGAGAGGGGTACCTGACTGTGGCATACTGATGCCCACAACCAGAATATTGCCCCTTCAATAGCCAACCATCAAAACCATGGAGCCACTGTTTGTGGCTCCACCGCCAGCATTCTCAACATCTACTCACCAAGTTGGACTCAGAGATGTATGTACTCAGTTGTAATCGCGATGTATTCACCGTGGGACGTCGTTGGAGCAATTAGAACATACTAATGTCAACATCTATGGCAAAAAACTAATATTTTTAACAATAAAATCTCGGCACTTACACATACATACATACATACATACAGGCCAAGTGTCTATCGACAAATGCCTTTGACAACTGGTAAATAAGTAAAACAAACAAACACACACACACACACACACACACACACACACACACTTAAAAAGGACCTAGAGTTTTGTAGATTACTGAACATATCGACAAAGGCACATCAACCGAATTGCCTGTGTTTAGCTTGTAGGAATCTCTACAGTCATTAACGACCCTATAAACTGCATGTCAGGCCCATCTTCGGGTGTGCAGCACCATCATAGATACCACATCTGATAAAGCATATCAGGAAACAGGAGAATGTGCGAAGGTTTGCAACAAGACTAGTCCCAGAGATTAGGGAAACGACATAAGTGAAAATATTAAAGAAACTAAACCTGAGGACCATACAGGACAGAACCAGGAGGAACATGATAACGACATACAAATTTTTCAGAGTACTTCATAGGATGGACGTGGCTAAACAATTCGAAAGGCGGAAAACGGGTACACGAGTGCACAGTCGGACGGTTATGTCAGGAAGTATTTCTTCAGCTTCAGACTGGTCAGCATGTATATTTACTGTGCCGAAAAAAAAATGTTGAGATATCTACTTTGCATAATTTTAAAAACAGGGATTATACTGTCCGCGAGGCTAAAGAAAAAATCTCAAGCAAGCGGCAAGAAGCAGAGCCAGGAGTTGAGATTCGACCTGTGCTACTACAGAAAGGCGAACACAAACAGGTGACCCTCACACAGCACAGATTCAGTTTCCACGATGGGCCACTCACTCACTCACGTCGGTCACTCATTCGTCAATCACGCCACCAAGCTAACTGCTCCATATTGCTTTTCTCTGCTCGTTTCCATGGTTTTATTTTCAGTTCGCTCTTTTTTTAAATATATCTAAAATAATTAGAGACTAAATAGTACAAATTTGCTAATGTATAATTTTTTTGCTCGTTCCGTTTATGACGTGGAAAGTAAACATTAAGTATGGCTGACCTCTTTAAACTATTTTTCCAAGGTTGATGGACTGATTGTATCATCTTTACCTCGTCACTTCTGCTGCCTACAATCCATTTTCTGCATCTGACTGAAGAAGCCTACCGCGTAGGCGAAATGTTTTAACAGTAAAGATACCCAACTGTTGAAGATGTGTCTTACTCATCAACGTAAGGCAGTGAGAGCTTAGACAATACCCAACTGAATGCAGCGAATATTCTACAATATGTATCAAATATACGTCCGTATTGGTTATGCACTACACCCACGGCGAAATGAATTATGTTATCTTATGGCTCCAGGTTGGTGGTTCATAAAATGCTAATACCTATTTAATTACGGTGTGGTTCTTTAAAACACAGATAATGGCCAATACACTTTTACTGAAATTCTGTTTAATGTTATGAAGGTGATAGCAGGGGGGGGGAGAGGGAGAGGAAGGGAGGGAGGGAGGGGGAGAGAGAGAAAGAGAGGAGAGAGATAAAGAGAAAGAAAGAAAGAAAGAAGAGAGAGAGAGAGAGAGAGAGAGAGAGAGAGAGAGAGGGAGGGAGGGGGGAGAGAGAGAAGCAAGCTTCTATACCACAAGACGGGCAGAAAGCAGCAACTTCACTCTGACTGTACCCTCTCCAGAACATCACTTCATCTGATATCATTTATCCCCAGGATGACTCGAGTCTGGAACACATTCGTACAACATTATGATGTCAACGACAAAGTCAGTTGATCAAATGAAAACGCTGGCCCACACATGGCTCCAACTTCATCCTGTTTCCTACTTGTATATTTCATAACAATAAAAATGTTTTCAAATGAGCTGATGTAAGTAACAGCTCTTAGCTTGTCAATAAAGTTAGGAACCTTAAATTTGTAGATAGCTTGGGATCCTTAACCTAACCTTGTCAAACCCTGTGTAAAGGAAGGAAGGAAGGAGAGAGAGAGAGAGAGAGAGAGAGAGAGAGAGAGAGAGAGAGAGAGAGAGAGAGAGAGAGAGAGAGAGAGAGAGAGAGAGAGAGAGAGAGACAGACAGACAGACAGACTGATGTGAAATCAGCCTCGTTGCAACAATTTTTTAACCTCTATTTGGTATCCATTTCCAACTTGTCAATATTCAATTCATTCATTTTCTTTCCCTTATTTACACATAATATTTTTGATAGCCTTGTAGCTCACTTTAACATTTGATAATCAACTATTTAAAAAACGTGGCCCGCCTCTAAACCAAGTTAAAATATGATCATCCTTGTGCAAATAGGATCATTATTTTTTCGTTTTGGTTTACAGGGGGACCGAGATCTTTAAATAAACCTCAACAATCGGTACGGTTTATCCCGACAACAATAACAAGGTATGTATCTACATACGTAGATACATACGTAGATACATACCTAGACTGGCTCGTGTTAGTTTGTAGCTTCTGTCACAAGTTACTTGGAGTCTACCTGGAGGGTGTTCTGGGGGTCAACGCCCCCGCGGCCCGATCCATGACACTTTCTTCCAGTTCATTTCACTTTCGTGCCACTTTAAGACTGAAGTTTCTTGTAACAACCCTGTGATTTGTATGTCTTTGATGCTTCTATCTGTACCCCTTGTAAACGATCCCATCTCAAGTAGTCGTCCCTATATCAATCTTGTCAATACCTCTTATTTCCAGTCTCAAAGACAGCTACTAGCGGGAAATGAGATGAAAACTGTTGACTCTCATCTTAACCAGCAACCATAATTATTTTCATGGAGAAGCTCTAAACATTTAAGAGTTACTTAGAGCTTGGGAAATGGGAAGTATTCAGCTTTTATCCAGAGACGGGAGAGTACCTGAATTCACTTGATCAAGAGCCCTTAACCAGCATCAAGACACTGCCTTGAACGATTAACCAACAGTCGACTCGTGTAATGAATCCCTAACTTGATGCATTTCGTCTTGTTTATACTTGAACCAGCGCATGTAGCTTCTTAACAGCTACTTTATCTTATGCACTTTAAATACAGACATCAAGTAGCTTCTTAACAGCTACTTTATCTTATGCACTCTAAATACAGACATCAAGGAGCAGCAGCAGTAGTTACTTCTTACATCTCTCTAGCTTACCATGTGAATGTAGTTAACACATTACAAAGGTTTAAATTATTGACGACCTAAGTTTAACAGTAAGAAAAACAACGACATTTAATAATTTTTGTATACCACCTCTTACAGATTGGCCTGAGGGACAACCTATACAGTGTATGACGTGATTTTATTGTCCAGTTATGATTAGGATGTCACTAACCTTGCGTTAACTCTTGATTCATTATGACATTTGTGATAAAAGTGCCAAATCCGTAAGGATTATGCGCCTCTGGAGTGAAAATTAATCAGGTCCGACCCAAGGAAGGGACGGCCGCTCTAGAGAGCAAGGATGCCTTCACCTTCTACCAGCTCCCACACCCTGCATCCAAATCCTCCGTCGAACAGTGTGGGGATGAAGAGGGGATAAAAAAACAGAGAGGGGGCAAATGAGAATTTACATAGGAAATCAAAAGGAGTGAATTAAAAGCCTTTCACTAACAAATACTTGCCTGACTGATCAGGCAATCCATCAAGAGGACTTTTCTGTGACCAAGTCCCAGGAGCGATGATCCCTGAAACTATCTACAGCTATGTTACATGTGTACTCACCTAACTGTACTCACCTAATTGTACTCGCCTAATTCTGATTGTAGGGGTCGATTCATAGCTCCTGGCCCCGACTCTTCCTGGTCGCTGTGTGTGTGCGTGCGTGTGTGTGTGTGTGTGTGTGTGTGCGTGTGGTGTGCATGTGCGCTCGCGCGCGTGCGCGTTTCTTGTGAGCTCCCCACCTTCTTTCCTCAGCCTGATTACCTAGTCCTTGACTGTTGTCTTCCTCCTGATGTGGCTATACAACAGCTTCGGGTCAGACTTACTTTCCATACTATGTTCTTTTCATACTGTCGCTGAGCCTCCCTCCTTATCTGTGCATACTCGTTCCTGGCTCTTCGACTAATCTATTTTCCTGGGTCCCTTGTCTTCTGTACTTCTTCCATTCTCTAGTGCAGTTAGTTTTTGCCTCCCTACACCTTCGGGTAAACCAAGGGCTCGTTCTGGTCTTCCCATTATTTCTGTTGCCCTTGGGAACAAACCTTTCCTCTGCCTCCTTGCATTTTGTTGTTACGTAGTCCATAATTTCGTTTACTGACATTCCAACCAATTCTCTTTCCCACTGAACCTCCTGCAGGACGTTCCTCATACCTGTGTAGTCCCCCCTTTTATACCTCGCTTTTCCCATTCTACTACTGTTATCCTCTCCACTTGAAACTGTATTCAAAACTCAGAAAAACGTGAACACTAGCTCCAAGGGGCCTTTCATGTGTGATGTCCTCAATGTCCAAGCTACTCAGGGTGATCATGAGGTCCAGTCTTGCTCGTTCATCCTCACCTCTCTCTATGGTAGTGTCTCTAACATGTTGATGCATGAGGTTTTCCAGTACCACATCCATCATCTTGGCTCTCCATGTTTCGGGACCCCCATGTGGCTCCAGGTTTTCCCATTCAATCTCCTTGTGGTTAAAATCGCCCATAACCATGAACTCGTGTGAGCTCTTCTGGCCACCTCAGCTAGTGTGTCCACCATTGTGTGTGTGTACTCACCTAGTTGTAGTTGCAGGGGTCGAGTCATAGCTCCTGGCCCCGCCTCTTCACTGGCCTCT
Source organism: Cherax destructor (assembly GCA_009830355.1). NCBI lineage: Eukaryota > Metazoa > Arthropoda > Malacostraca > Decapoda > Parastacidae > Cherax > Cherax destructor. Next base: position 484,320 of record WNWK01000396.1, read on the forward strand.
ACTGGGTCACTCTCCCCGCACCATGAGCTTTATCATACCTCTTCTTAAAGCTATGAATGGATCCTGCCTCCACTACATCGCTTCCCAAACTATTCCACTTCCTGACTACTCTGTGACTGAAGAAATACTTCCTAACATCCCTGTGATTCATCTGAGTCTTCAACTTCCAACTGTGTCCCCTTGTTGTTGTGTCCCATCTCTGGAACATTCTGTCTCTCCACCTTGTCAATTCCTCTCAGTATTTTAGATGTCGTTATCATGTCGTCCCTATCTCTCCTGTCCTCCAGTGTCGTCAGGTCGATTTTCCTTAACGTACGTACGTACGTGTGTGTGTGTGTGTGTGTGTGTGTGTGTACGCGCTTCTCAGGTTTGGTGGCGTATCGACACACATCTACGTTTTTGATCTCAGTGGAAGAATTTCGCTGCCAACGCATTTTTCTTTCGAAGTGTTGGGCCCTTCCCAAGTCCTCCGATTTATGGCTCTGAATTTTGGGAGATGTTATAAGGATCTTATCGAAAGTTTCTGAGCATCCGCGTGAAATGGCTCTTCTAATACTGCTTTAATCATTTTTTAAGAATAGGAGAGCAAAAAGAAAAAAAAAATATCTTAAGCAACATTGAATATTAGCTGGCACAAAGAAGGATGAAAATTCGATTTAAGGATTGAAGAGACACAAGAAGTTTAAACGTGAGAAATCAATGTTGCCAGAGAATAGCACAAGGAAAGCCTGAGTTTTATTTTTCAACATACCAGCCATCTCCTGATGATTATTATTATATATATATATATATATATATATATATATATATATATATATATATATATATATATATATATATATATATATATATTCTGAACATAACGAAAAAATATATTTCATTGTGTTTGTTTATTATTAAATTTAATGTTAACGTATCTAAAATATATTTAGTTGGGTTAGGCTAATTAAATTGCGCTTGTTGTAATAAGGTTAGGTAGGTTTTCAAAGTTTTTCTTGGTACAAAATTATAAATTTTACATTAACATAAATGAAAAAATATATCTTTAAACTTATAAGAGAAAATTTTAGAAAGGACTTAATTTTAAATGAGTTCTTGCTAATTGACCAGTTTTACCTAATCGGCACGACATATATATACACACACACACACACACACACGTCGTTAAAAATTAAGTCCTTTCTAAAACTCTTTATATTTTTTCATTTATGTTAATGTAAAAATTAATAATTTTGTGCCAAACGAATATTAGAAAACTTATCAAACCTTATTATAACAAGCGCAAATTAATTTATCCTAATCAAACTAAATTATTTCATGCACAATTTTCGTTTGCCTTATACGGCAAGAAGAGCGTTGCTATTTAAGCCGGAATTGCAAGTTATACCTATATGGCACGACATGGGAATGGTGATCTTTATCTTAAGATCAGACCACACAGTAATGAAAACCTGCTCCTAGGCTGAGGAAGTAATTTTCTCATCTTCAACCTCTTCAGTCTTATGTTTTGGTCCCTGTGCTCTATTGAAGCCCAAGCTGGCGAAACGTCTACATAACAGATACCCAGTTATTGTCCGTGTGTCTAATTCTTTAATTTGTCGGTATTATATACCGTTGATGATATAATTCTAGGTGTTGCTTGACCCATAAGCCCATCTCTATAACGAATATTATCATCTTTCAAGTAAATGTTACCTAGCATGAGGTAGTTCGTTCAGCGAGTAGTTCCCTTGAAAATGGTCAACCATTCCTTAACTACTCTGCTACACACTAACTCAATTAGCCAGGTGCGTCAGCTCTTAACAGCTACCCTCTACAATCAAGTGAATCCTCTAACCCAATCAGCCTCTCTATTAAACCTAATCAACAGCACTCTCCACACCTCCCTCCTCAGTTTAATTACCTCACAACCGCTGCCTCCCTCCTTCCCTCACAATATCCTCCCTTCCACATATAACATTCACCATTACCCCTTCACATCTTCTGTGTAACTTGTTCCCTTTAGGTCTCCCGTGTACCCTGTACCCTTCATATACCCTTCGGCTCTCCCATGTATCCTGTACTTTTGAATCTCACCACTACCCAGTTTCTATTTCCTTTTCTTCTCCATACCTCTCCTTCATTCATATTTATATCACTTACTCTTGCTTCATATCTCCCAGTACCTCTTCTACCTCTACACGTGTCATTTTTTTTGCTTTTTCTCTGAAACTTTTTATACCTCTCCTCGTACTCTCCTCTTCATCTCGTCTTCTTCCTCCTCCTCTCATCCTTCTGCTTCGTTCTTTCCACTTACTAATTCCTTCTGCAAGCCTCTCACCCATTAATCCAATCGTACCTTAGCTTTTTTTCCACATAACTATCACATAATCCAGTCTTCCTTGCTCTTTCGCTACTTCTTCCTCCCTACCTTCCATTTTACTTTTCGTCTACCTTTCTCTTTTTAAACCTTGGGAATCGTGACCGGCTGCAAGAGTATCGTCTGTCCGTCGTCTGAAGGTTGGAGCGTCGCCCATCCTTGCGCTGAATAACCCACGCGGGTTTAGTCCATCATAATACTTTTAAATCCTGTCTCTGTCTCGTCTCAAAACCCATCTTCTTAACTCCCATAAATATCTATGTGAATTTCTTGTTCATGAAACAGAAAAAAATCGTTCATGAACAATTAAAAAAAATTCATGACCAAGAAAAAATCGTTCATTAACAAGAATAAAAATAGCTCATTTAGGTTAGCTTAGGTTGTCATCTATGCATAAAAATAAACAATTCTAACATTCTACAACAGGAAAAAATATAAATACAAGACAATTGCGATACAAAAAAAAAAAAAAATCTGTTGTAGAATGTTAGAATTGTTTTCCGCTCGAACGGAAAACTGGCAGCCACTGAGCGAGACGGACATAACTATATCGTATTTTCACTGTTTAAGATCCTTCGTCTGTCACCCATTTGACTGTCTTTACAACAGGGACATGCTGCCTGTGACTAAGGGTGCAGGCTCATTTTCAACAGCTAATGACTGTTTTTTTTCTTCTTCATACCTTGTTACCTGCCCTTCATCCTCTTTCTAATGTACTTGATTCCCTCGTCACCCTTCTCCTTTTCCACAACTGCGTTTACGTAGCCAGTGTTTGCTCTGATAAATCAACACTTCCGGGTGATTGAACGGGATTACATCTAGGAAAACATGGCATTCTTTTAAAGAGTGATTGTTTAGACGTGTTTATGTATATTTGGACAAGAGAAGGGCGTTAGAATTGAATGAATAAGTACTCACCTAATTGTGGTTGCAGGGGTCGAGACTCAGCTCCTGGCCCCGCCTCTTCACTGTCCGCTACTGGGTCACTTTCTCCCTGCTCCATGAGCTTTATCATACCTCGTCTTAAAGCTATGTATGGTTCCTGCCTCCACTACATCATTTGCTAGACTATTCCACTTCCTGACTACTCTATGGCTGAAGAAATGCTTCCTAACATCCCTTTCACTCGTCTGAGTCTTCAACTTCCAATTGTGCCCAAGTGTGTGTGTGTGTGTGTGAGAGAGAGAGTGTGTGTGTGTGTCTGTGTCTGTGTCTGTGTGTGTGTGTGTGTGTGTGTGTGTGTGTCTGTGTCTGTGTCTGTGTGTGTGTGTGTGTGTGTGTGTGTGTGAGAGAGAGAGAGAGAGATAAAGTAGACACGAGCTGAGGTGAGGTAACAGCTCTTTGCTTGTAAATAAAAGTAGGAGCTTTTACTCTACCCCTGTAAAACCAATGTGTAAAAATAGAGAGAGAAAGAATTGCCTGAAAGTTGCAGATTGTGATGCTACTAATTGTTTCTTATTATTAAACAGCTTAAGGGATCCTTTGAAAACCAAATCAGTACTAAGCAGAAGGAATTGTTGGAAGAGTAGTTGAAGCCTTCACTAAAGGTGAAACTAAAGCTTTCATTGAAAGTCGAGCTTCAATAGAGATCGAGCCATCACTGAAGGTCGAACAATCATTGGAGGTCGAACAATCACTGAAGGTCGAACAATCACTGGAGGTCGAACAATCACAGAAGGTCGAACAATCACTGAAGGTCGAACAATCACTGAAGGTCGAACAATCACTGGAGGTCGAACAATCACTGGAGGTCGAACAATCACTGGAGGTCGAACAATCACTGAAGATCGAACAATCACTGAAGGTCGAACAATCACTGAAGGTCGAACAATCACTGAAGGTCGAACAATCCCTGGAGGTCGAACAATCACTGGAGGTCGAACAATCACTGGAGGTGATTGTAAATGCCAAGACTCACCAGAACATAAAGATATAAATGAAGTGGACACAGATGAAATATTTAATGAAGAGGAACGGATCAAAAAACCCAAGATGGAAATTGTAAACCTCTTTCATGGTACTGCAGGATGAATTGACTGACTTAATAAGTGAAGTAGGAAACGGGAAACTGAAAAGATGATAATATAATGATTGCTAAGGACATACACGTCGAATAAATGGACAAACAACCTAGTTAGGAAAAAAACAGATACTTGTTTATAAATGTGAAGACGAGATACAGGTTACAGACCAACCTTTCGTTGGGACAATGTTTCGTTCCGTGTAGAACTTTATAAAGTCATGACTGATAAAGCTCTAGACAGTGCAGAACGTTTGTCTTTGAAAAAGTGTTCACTATGAAATCTAAAAATTAGGAACTATTTGGGTCAAGACTAAACTCGAAACGCTGTTCATTATTTTTAAGTATCTCCTTTTTTTTGGTTCGTATATAAAAAATATCTTTTCAATAAACATTAAAAAACGAGTTTTTTTAACACAGGTAAGGCTTATGCCTCTGTATTTAACTGAAGAAGCCTACTGTGTAGGCCATGGCTTCTCTTCCGTCTCTGCCTCCCTCCTTTCCTTCCTTCCCTCCCTCCCCAAACAATTTCTTAACTTCTCCCCAAAACAAAATATAATTTTTCGAGCAATTTTAAAACTCATTCCCTTTTATTTCAATCCACAAATTATTTCCCCGACATTTGCTTCCGACCATTTTCCAATACGCTTTTAAATAGCATTCCAATATTTTATTTCTCCAAATTTCAATATATTAATTCTCATTTTCCCATTTTTTAACTTCTGAAGTTATTTTAACTTCTGAAATTAGCGTTATTCCAGTCAAATCATTTTATCTTCAGTATTTTGTTACGGCCTTTCAACAGACTTTCTTCAAGCATGCTGCCACAGGCGAGGTGTCAAGTCATCTTCAGGTCTAACCGAAGATATTCTAATTTGAGACAAACTAACATGCTCATCAGTATCCTAATTTAAACTTACACACCCAGCCTTATGACATTTCATTTTTTGTTTGTTTACTCTTCCTAAAATATTTTGGAGTTGAGTTTTTACAAATGTTCCTCGTTTTACATTTCCCAAATACTACACGGCAATGTTCATTTTTTAAAATATTTAAATATTTTTTCCGGCCTGTTTCTTTTTAAAGATTTTTTTAAGTTTGCTTAATTATAAGTATTTTTAGACATTGAAAAAATATGTAAAATTTCCGATTTTGACTTAAATAGCAACGCACTTCTTGCCGAATAAGGCAAGCGAGAATTTGTATATGCAATAATTTCGCAGAAATCATTCTGAACCTAACGAAAAAAATATATTTCATTGTGTTTCTTTATTAATAAATTATTGTAAACTTAACTAAAATATATTTATTTCGATTAGGCTAAATTAAATTGTGCTTGTTAAAATAAGGTTAGATAAGTTTTCTAAGGTTCTTTGGTACAAAATTATTAATTTTTACTTAAACATAAAGGAAAAAAATATATTTTTAATACGTTTAAAAATATTTTCCATTTATGTTAATGTAAAAATTAATAATTTTGTACCAAAAAACTTTAGAAAACTTACCTAACCTTATTATATCAAGCCAAATTTAATTTAGCCTAATCCAACTAAATACATATTTTAGATAAGTTTACAAAAATAATAATAAACAAACTCAATGAAATATATTTTTTTCGTTACGTTCAGAATCATTTTTGCGAAATTATTGCATACACAAATTTTCGCTTGCCTTATATTGCAAAAAAGCGTGCTACCATCTATCTAATTATAATTATAGTTAAGGAGCCAACATTCTACTGTTTTGCAAATGCCTTTACATTGTTTCATTGGCCTTATATTTGTCTTAACAGAACACCCGAAACTTCACCGCATCCAGTTTGAAACATAAATTATATCAGTAATGGGCATCGCATTTCTTATCTTTCCACTTGATTATCCTAAACATTCAGTATCTCCTTGCTGTCCCTCTCAGAATAATTTTTCTCCTTTTTTTGTGACGTCGGCAGTTACTTATGTGGCTATTTATTCCCTCATCAGTAATGCTAATTGAGTTGGGTCAAGGCCAGACCGGCTCACCATCCCCAGATTTTCTTTTACCCTAGCCCCACTTTTTTGTCATTTTTTTAAATATATTTAGAGAAATAACTAATATAGTGTATTTAAAGAGGACTTTAAGACTAACATGTATGAGTAACTCTGACAATATTTCAGGAAAATACAGCGTGCGAGTACAAACTACCAAGTATGACTCAGTGGAGATTCTGCAATGATTCCGTACTCTTATGATATTCTTATATGTCTTAGTAATAACTACTAAAATATTCTTTGAATTTAGTAAATTCTCTTGTGTACGGGTGACGGAAAAGAAGAATGAATATTTTTATCACGTAAACTTGAAAAGATGCAACTAATGTGGCATTTTATTGTGGCAACGTTTCGCTCAACAGGAGCTCTGTCAAGCCGTTACAAACAGTATTAAACTTCCTAGGTATAATGACCCGACATCATTCACGCAGTGTAGCAGAGGCAACTTCTCAACCTCCTGACGCTTCAGATATAAATTAGCCAACACGGCACTGACTGAAGATCCCATTGCTTATACCTAAATTATATGGGAAATTATCAAATGCAAAACAATTAAAATTAATGCATAATTCTATTAGATCGGCAAAATCCTTAACGAGAAGAGACAGAATAAGACTATTACAACAATTATATTCATTACGTCTATAGGTAGTTCCAGCCGTACCATATTTTACACCTTGATACGATTTTGAAAGATCATAGGAATGCTTTAAGCTCACCACTGTTGACAGTCCCCATGAGTTTGAAGAAGCTGTGTAACAACTCTGCAAACCTATGGGAAGAACTACTGATATCGGAAGGAATAGGCCATAATGGATCACTGTATTTATGGGTTTTGGGATTTATTCAGGTTGGCCCCTAATTACTGGGGATATATACGTGCTGGCTCAGATTACTGGGGATATATTCGTGCTGGCCCCGGATTACTGGGGATATATCCATGGTGGCCCCGGATTACTGGGAATATAAATGTGCTGGCCCCGGATTACTGGGAATATATATGTGCTGGCCCGGATTACTGGGAATATATACGTGCTGGCCCCGGATTACTGGGGATATATACGTGCTGGCCCCGGATTACTGGGAATATATATGTGCTGGCCCCGGATTACTGGGAATATATACGTGCTGGCCCCGGATTACTGGGGATAAGGTGGAGTTTTTCCCCCTCGCTACACCTGACTCTTCTAATATAGTATATATATTACTACGTATTCTTTGCTTCTGTGATTGACTGATAAAACCTCTGGGGGATGTAACGTATTCTCTTAAGTATCTTAATGTAATCCATGTGTCTTATTTACACTTTTGAAGGATTTATGTACCGTATTTAAAAGCTCTTAGCCTGTAAACACCATCAAAAAAGAAAGATCTAAGTTTACATTCCATCTTTGTCATTGATCAAGTTTAATTTCGATTATGTGGCGCATTTCTGGTCTCCGTTGGTCCTCTGCCCATTCCCTTCTTTATTTTCCCCTATCTCCATCTCTCCCTTTTCCACATTTTTTTTTTACATATGTTCATGTTTCTTATTTTTCTATTCTATTTCCGTGCTGCTTTTCCCTCTGTTACCTTCCTTAGCCGCCTACCTTCCTGTGTTCCTTCATTTCCCTTTCCATCATCCTGTTGTTCCTTCCCTTCCATATTCTCCCCTTCTAATTATCTCCGTATTCTTCTCCATCTCATGTTCTCCCTTTCCTATCCACCTGTTCCTTTTTTTCCTTTCCTATCCTCATTACGTGCTGCTCATCCCATCTCTACCTCCCGATTCCTCTTCTGCCCTCTTCCATTCACTAGTAATTCCCCCCTTTCTAGTTTTAAATCTTCATTTTCCTCCACCCCCTTTCCTATGCTCATTCTCTTCTACCCCTTCCCATTTTCCCTATTAGAATTTTCCTCCTCTTCCTTTCATCCATTTCTCTTACCCCTTCCCTATCTTCATTTTCCTCTTACTCATCCCTATCCTCCCTATTTCCTCCTCTCTTCCCTATCCCCATCCGTCAGTAATTCCGGGCAGCAGCCGGGGTGTAATTCGTCATAGACGGGTTCCTCTCAACTTGATTACGTTCCGGGAGTCTGGGAATTTGGGGTCGTTGGCAGAAGTACTCTCCCGTGTATCTTTATTCCATCCTAACTCTGACACTCGTGCCAGGTTCTTATAAAGTAGCACAGAGTGTCAGATGTGTGGTATAGGAGACTGGTGACGGTGGAAGACACGGATATATATGAAGGGGATATAAATTGGGTGTTGGCGATGTTAAATAAATGGATTTAAATTGTATAAATTCAGATACACGAAGAATATAAGGCAGCACTGGTTTGGCAGTCGAGTTGTAAATGAGGGAAACAACATAGCAGGATAAATATAAGGGTTGAAATAATCTGAGTTTAGGTAGGACCTGCCAAGCGTGGGTCAGTAGGCCTGCAACAGTACTTCTCTGTTCTTGCGTACCCAAAACAAGGCGGTTTCAATCCTTTTCCCACTTCCACACTAGATGTTATCGGTTGATTTGTCACAAAAACAACTCTTGACACGGGTCTTTGGGATAAGATGGCTCATTCAATGGCGGGAAGACAAGGCAGTGTCAAAGAGCACGTGAATGACAGCAGCGATCACTGGCTTACTCATGGTGAACTCAGACTGTGGAAAACGTTGTGGTGGATGTTGTGAGAGACGTTGTGGTGGACGCTGTGAGAGACGTTGTGGTGGACGCTGTGGGAGATGCTGTGGGGAATGCTTTGGGAAACAACGTGGGAGACTGGATGTTTATACCAGGACATGAGGTGCTCAGATGAGACGCACAAGGGGGCTCGTAACGAAGAAATGGGTCTTCTGATAGCCCATTGATGAGATATAAAATGCTTAATGTCGAAATGAAATCCTGATGCAGAGATATAAGGTTTGATATGATGATAACGAGATGCTGTTACTAACGCTCGCGCGATTCTGATAACGAGGTGATATCAGCGACTACTGATGCTGACAATGGAATTACTTGATATATGTAACGATATGCTGATGTTGATGTACACTTGTTTTGCTGTTACCTTTTATTGGAGCTTCTTAAATACTGAAGGGTTCTTTATCCAAGGGATTGGAGCTACCTTCCTTTTCACTGGATCAAACATGATTACATCCTATTTTCCAGGCGCTGTATGACCCCCTACGGTTTTAGCACTTTCCCATGAAAAAAAAGAAAATTGTTACGCTCTGGGACACGTCAACGGATGTTCCTTGAAGCCAGCGAAACGAAAACAGCTATCCACTACAGGCCAACAGCTATCCACTACAGGCCAACAACTATCCACTACAGGCCAACAGCTATCCACTACAGGCCAACAGCTATCCACTACAGGCCAACAGCTATCCACTACAGGCCAACAGCTATACACTACAGGCCAACACTATCCACTACAGGCCAACAACTATCCACTACAGGCCAACAGCTATACACTACAGGCCAACAACTATACACTACAGGCCAACAACTATACACTACAGGCCAACAACTATACACTACAGGAAAACAACTATACACTACAGGCCAACAGCTATACATTACAGTCCAACAACTATAAACTACAGGCCAACAGCTATACACTACAGGCCAACACCTATACACTACAACTATACACTACATGCCAACAGCTATACATTACAGGCCAACAGCTATACAGTACAGGCTAACAGTTATACACTACACGGCAAAAGCTGTTCACTACAGGCCAACACCTATACATAAGAATGGAGGAACACTGCAGCAGGCCTACTGGCTCATACAGGGCAAGTCTATCAAAACCACCATTTTCCCAAAGCTACCCAAGAATTTGTTTTTGTACCCCAGACACCAATCAATTGAACCCAGCCCCTCCCACTCATATATTTGTCCAATCTTTTTTTAAGCTACCGAAGATCTTAAGCCTCATTACCCTACTCGGAAGATTGATCCTCGTATCGACAACTGTTTGAAAATCAGTACTTACCTATGCTTTTTCTAAATCTAAATTTATCTATCTTAAATCCTTTATTTCTGGTGCTTACTTTATTCGATATCCTCAGTATTTTATTAATATCACCTTTGTTTATGCCCATCATCCACTTATATACTTCAATGATATCTACTCTCATTCTTGTCTCTCAAGGGAGACTAAGGGAGATTCCTCTTACAGTGAATCAACTGTCATCCTTCTCTACACGTTCTCCAATGAATTTATATTCATTCTGTAGTAAGGAGATAAAACTGAGCAACATAATCTAAGTGAGGTCTTACTAGACCTCACTTTGATTATGCTGTACATATATATACAGAGTTGTAAAAATACTTTTACTCTTGTTTACTTATACTTCTTGATATAAATCCAAGTATCTGTTAGCCTTATTGTGCACACTTAGGCACTGTTGTCTTGGCTTCAGATTTCTGCTTACTATGATTCCTAAGTCTTTTTCCTATTTTGTGTGTTCAAGTTCTACATAACCTTGTTTATAACTTTAAGGGTTATTTTCATTCCCAAGGACTTGGACTTTACACTTGTCCACATTGAACTTCATCTGCCACTTTTCAAAGACATCAATGTGTCCAGATCCTCCTGGAGTTCATTGGTATCCTCCTCCATATCATTCGACTTATTTTTGTATCAGCAAATTTTCTCATGTCACTTGTAATTCCTTCATCAGACTTGACCCCCATTAATGGAAACTTCTTTCTATTAGTAAACCATGTCTCAATCCATGTTAGAACTTTATCTCCTATACCATGAGGTGCCAACAGCTATACACTACTGACAACAGCTATACACTACATGTCAACCTTTACACCACAGGCCAACAGCTATACACTACTGACCAACAGCTATACACTACTGACCAACAGCTATACACTACTGACCAACAACTATACACTACTGACCAACAACTATACACTACTGACCAACAACTATACACTACTGACCAACAACTATACACTACTGACCAACAACTATACACTACTGACCAACAACTATACACTACTGACCAACAACTATACACTACTGACCAACAACTATACACTACTGACCAACACTATACACTACTGCCAACTATCACTACTGACCAACAACTATACACTACTGACCAACAGCTATACACTACTGACCAACAACTATACACTACTGACCAACTGCTATACACTACTGACCAACAACTATACACTACAAGAAAAACTATACAAGTCATCAACTACACGTGCTAAGAGGATCAATGTCCCACCAAAAGGCACAAATAAACTGTTAAAACACGGAATCATATAACACGCCCTTAAACTAGAAAGATATTACCGTGTGAGCAACATCCGGGTCACGAGAGCGTGGAAAGTGTAAAGGCAAGGGCGGCTATGAATGCAAATGACTACTGTCTTAATGAGTGCGCATTTGCAACCATCGGTGGTGAAAAAAAATTGAAGCGGGTCGTAAAATGAGGAAATCAGAGCTCCACGTATAAACTGGTGTGTATCGCGTCCGCTTGTATTAATATGCATGAAGTGTGCTAGTTGTATGAACATCCTCAACATAGAAATTAGTCCGATTTCTTTTTTTTTAGTGTACTGTTTCGCAGTTGTGCGTGCAGCGCATTTACACCGATTTTGACTCCATCGTAAACGTACTAAATCAATTTTTTTTATGTGACAAGTGGACGAAATTCAGATACAAACATAATTAATCTTATTTCATTTAATCCTGTAAACTTGTAATAGTTTCCCCCTATTTTCTCGGATTCATTCGCATTCATTTATAGGCTATTTACGTTTGCACTTTTTCTTGGGTTTTGACCTTCAGAGATAGAGAAGTAGATGTGCTTTTTTTTAACACTGTGACAGGGTCACACTTGATGGCGCCCTCATAAAGGACTTCTAGTTTGAAAAAATGCAAAACGAGCGAAACGGACCAACTAGGAATGTTGAAGACTTCGGCAAGTACTAATTGCAGTAGCTGACTGTGGAACAAGTGAATTAATAACCATAAATAATATGTATTAAAAGGAATTTGCTGTAGGTCAATAATACTCAACCAGAGACTGAGTGATGGTAATACGAGCGGGAATACACTTGCTGTGTAATTAATGCAGAATTAAAAAAAAATAGCTAAACTGAATTCAAACACGTTACAACCCATCTCAAGAGCGAAAAAAAAAACAGACCAGGATTTACATAAAGCCCTTTCCATTGCTGGTGTAAATAAAACTATTTACACCAGCGGGAGTGTAGGTCATGAGCTCCTTTTTTCACCAAAATTTTCCAACTAATAGACGGGAGTTTCAATGTATGCCGATCTATACCCTGAGAGAAATATTTGGCAATTTTAATGTATATAACATGCACATCGTTATTTGACTCTTCCTTGTGATAAATAATTTCAATTAACTTCTCCGTTAATACACATTTCCACCAAAAATATTTATGGTTCGTTTTCTCCTCTGAAAAATTTACATATTAAAATGCTGTTAATTTTAATGAACAGCTTTGAACATAAGAAAACATACAATTTACACTCGAGACTGCTCGGAAAAGTTACCTTCTTAATTTTCTTAGATCTGTTGATAGCGAGAACGACTGCCATGCCGTGCACTAAAAAACGAGGGCTATTGATGAACCAAATGCTAAGCTTTTACGCTGCTGAGTTACCCCAGTTACAAATGACGTGACGAGGTGTGGGGGTCACGTATTATATTGTTTTTATTAGGCGATCGATGCTTAATGAGGCCAGGCAGGTGTCAAGGCGGATCTTACCTCTGCGTGACTGTTACATGAGACACCTCTGCTGCTTTACTCCACAACTAAGCAAGGAATGAGTAAAGATAATGATAACTGGATAAAGATATTATAATTGTGAAAATTTTGATTCCAGTATACTGAAATTAACAAGAATGGAGCTTTCACGTACGCTTCTTATAGCTATGTTCTATCACTGGATGAATGCAGCTGTCCAATAGCCCCTCCCCCCGGGGCAAAATCTAAAATCTACTAACACACTTAAATGGAATATGTTTTTATAGCAACACACGCACGTATAATTCTACTTCTATGTGGACACAAACCCTCATTAACATAAAAAGTGGTATTCTTCAAATTAATATAAACTGCCTTAGTCTCCACTGAAGTACACTTTCCTGTAGCTAAACAAAAGAAAAAAATGCATATTTTTGTTTCAGAGATACGGAGTCTTCGTGAGTCTGGTCTCGAGCCTAGCTAGTAGGAAGAGGTCACACTGCGGTATCCAAAATAAGTATCGCAAACCGGATTTTGAAGCTCCCTTTCTTCCCTTCCTGTCCATTTATCTCTTCCTCCTCCCGTCCCCATCCTAATCCTACTCGTCCTACTCACTGCAGTGACTCACTACCATCTTTTTCACGGACTGATTTTTTTTATTCCAAAAAATGACCTCTTCCATACATTTTCTATAGACCTTTTCCGTTTAATATGTTATCTCTCTTTTTATATAGTTAGACCTTCCCCTTCCATGGTAATAAGTTCTACGTGGATCTTACTAACTTTTATTCGATTCAATCAATTCCATACGAACCTTCGGTATTATCTTTGGGTGGAAGGCGTACTGTCTACAGGAATGACTATAATGACATATGGAGGACGTTTCGCTCTAGAGAGAGATTTTAAAAGTGAAGAATTGCAAAAGCCTCTTAGAGGAAAATGTTGCCCTAATGTTCGCCGCCTCCTTCCTCAATCCAGTCTTTCGACTTCTCTTTCTTAATGTTAACCTTTCTCATCTTTGAACTTTCTTTTATTCAGTCCTAGTATTCTAATCTGCTCTTCTATACTAGGCTTCTCTTCCATGCTAACATGTTCGTTCTCAATAACCTGGTTCACACTAACTTTACCACTTTAACCTGGTCATTCATATTAACCTGCTCCTCCTCCACACCAACCTGCTGCTGCTCCTCCTCCTCCTCCACACCAGCCTGCTCCTCCTCCTCCTCCTCCTCCACACCAGCCTGCTGCTGCTCCTCCACACCAACCTGCTGCTCCTCCTCCACACCAACCTGCTCCTCCTCCTCCTCCTCCTCCACACCAGCCTGCTCCTCCTCCTCCACACCAACCTGCTGCTCCCTCACACCAACCTGCTGCTCCTCCTCCTCCAACCAGCCTGCTCCTCCTCCACACCAACCTGCTGCTCCTCCTCCCACCCCTGCTCCTCCTACACCAACTGCTGCTCCTCCTCCCACCAACCTGCTCCTCCTCCTCCTCACACCAGCCTGCTCCTCCTCCTCCTCCCTCCTCCCACACCAGCTGCTGCCCCTCCACCCAACCTGCTGCTCCTCCACACCAACCTGCTGCTCCTCCTCTCCCACCGCTGCTCCTCCTCCACCAACCTCCTTCTCCTCCACAGCAGCCTGCTGCTCCTCCTCTCCCACACCACCTGCTCTCCTCCTCCCACACCATCCTGCTGCTCCTCCTCCACACCACCTGCTGCTCCTCCTCCACACCAAGCCTGCTGCTCCTCCTCCCACCAACCTACTGCTCCTCCTCCACACAACCTGCTGCTTCTCCTCCACACCAACCTGCTGCTCCTCCTCTCCACCTGCTGCTGCTCCTCCACCAACCTGCTGCTCCTCCTCCACACCAACCTGCTCCTCCTCCCACCACCTCTGCTCCTCCTCTACACACCTGCTCTCCTCCTCCACACCACCTGCTGCTCCTCCTCCACACCAGCCTGCTCCTCCTCCTCCACACCACCTGCTGCTCCTCCTCCACACCAGCCTGCTCCTCCTCACACCAACCTGCTCTCCTCCTCTACCCAACCTGCTGCTCCTCCTCCACACCAACCTGCTCTCCTCCTCCACACCAACCTGCTGCTCCTCCTCCACCAACCTCGCTGCCTCCACACCAACCTGCTCTCCTCCTCCACACCAACTGCTCTCCTCCTCCACACCAGCCTGCTCCTCCTCCTCCACACCAGCCTGCTCCTCCTCCTCCTCCTCCACACCAGCCTGCTCCTCCTCCTCCTCCTCCCTCCTCCCACCAGCCTGCTCTGCTCCTCCTCACACCACCTGCTCTCCTCCTCCTCACCAACCTGCTGCTCCTCCTCTCACCACCTCCTGCTCCTCCTCCACACCAGCCTGCTGCTCTCTCCTCCACAGCAACCTGCTGCTCCTCCTCTACACCCACCTGCTGCTCCTCCTCCACACCAACCTGCTGCTCCTCCTCCACACCAACCTGCTGCTCCTCCTCCACACCAACCTGCTGCTTCTCCTCCACACCAACCTACTGCTCCTCCTCCACACAAACCTGCTGCTTCTCCTCCACACCAACCTGCTGCTCCTCCCTCCACACCAACCTGCTGCTCCTCCTCCACACCAACCTGCTGCTCCTCCTCCACACCAACCTGCTGCTCCTCCTCCACACCAACCTGCTGCTCCTCCTCCACACCAACCTGCTGCTCCTCCTCCACACCAACCTGCTGCTCCTCCTCCACACCAACTTCTTCACATCATCACGTACCATACTGATCTAACTCTTTTTCGAAAATTAATCGGATCCTTCTTAAAAGCTTTATCAACCTCCATCATCTTTTGGTAACATTGCCTGCTTCATCAGCATCAACTTCCCTTCCTTTCCTTTCTAATCCCACTCTTATCTTGTTAGTTCCTCCAGTCGTATTCTCTTCTATCTCTTATCCTCCTCCTCCCTACAATCGTCCAATGTTTCTCTTACCTCCCTCTCATCATCTAGTCCTACTGTACTTACCTCCTATCCTCCAGTCCTCTTCTTTATCATCTTGCAATTATACCCTCCACATATCTCCACTCATACCTTCCTTCCTCCCTACTCTTCTCCCATTCTCCAGTTCTCTCCCCTGCCTCTATTCTTACAATCATTTTTCCTGGCCAGCATCATCTACGTCCCCCTCCTTCCCACGTTCCACCCACTTCCCTCCATCACTCTAGGTCTTCTCTCTATCACTCTAGGTCTTCTCTCCATCATCAGCTGCTTCTTTTTCCTTTCTCCTCCACTCTCCCTTCCATCTTAAAAAGGCTTCTACTTCACGTTCCTGACAGTATCTGTCTAGAGAGAAGCTGTAGCAGTAGTTCACACAGTAATTTAATTTTTCCTCGGGAGATAACATCTGTATAGTAAGGTCTCATATTACATGCTTTCTGTGTTCTGTCATCCACCCTCACATCCATTTATATTATATATATATATATATATATATATATATATATATATATATATATATATATATATATATATATATATATTATGCAAATATCGCAAGCCAAGCAATACAGGATGCCAAACAACCACGGGGAGAGTAGAATGTTAGATCTAGGCCTTTCGTGTTGCAATCAACACATCAGGAGCTTGCAAAATTGCAAAAAGAGAATGATGTCCCAGCAAGTACGTTCCCAGAGGACCGCCTTCACTGGAGTACTGTAAAGGCGGTCCTCTGGGAACGTACTGCTGGGACATCCTCCTCTTTTCTGCTCCTGATGTGTTGATTGCAACACGAAAGACCTAGAGCTATCATTCTACTTTCTCCATGGTTTTGCATATATATATTGTAACCACGAATGAGTGGTATTGATCAATAACAACACTGCACTACCAAGGACTAACCCATGTTGTACTGGCCCGCTTCATGGTGAGCGAGAACCACATGACACTTTAACCCACAGGACCACCAAATCATAGAAGAATAACGCAGCCAGCAGGGCTAGCTGCTTTACCGTCATCGGAGGACATACGATATATATATATATATATATATATATATATACAATATATATACACACACACATACAAAGGTATCTTCCCATCTTTCATACATTTATTAAACAAAAGTATCACCCATTCCCAAACTCTCTCACACACACACACACACAAAAAAAAAAAAAAAAGCTAAGTGTCTACCGACAAGTTTCTTTGACAACTTAGAACTACACACAATATATGCACTGGTCCCTAACACAGTTAAATCACAGTGAAAATCTGCGGTATTTCCCACTAGAGTTCCATGATAAAAACAAATTATTGCTGCACTACTACCCTGATCCTAGGAAATGGAGCTACTGTCCGATTCAATGCATCAAACTTTATTACGCACATCAGTATCCCTACGGGCTTACCGCTTTCACCATAAATATAACCGCAAAGTTTTTCTTGAGCAAAAACTACGAATCGTAACGATTGAGAGAGAGAGAGAGAGAGAGAGAGAGAGAGAGAGAGAGAGAGAGAGAGAGAGAGAGAGAGAGAGAGAGAGAGAGAGAGAGAGAGAGAGCGTCAATCTATTACACACAAATTTGAAATCATGAGATTACTATTAAATACTATAAGCCTTTGTTTCATCAGTTAAATTATAGTGTTAATAATTTTCCTATCATATAACACATCGTACACAACAACGTTAAAATTACTACCCCCCCCCCCACACACTCACTGGAGAGCTCATACAAAAACAGCCTGGGACGCCCTTCATGGGGGTCAGTTACTCGAGGTTGCTCATTGGCTTTTGTTTCAAGGAATTGGAGCCATCCCATCCATTACCAGGTATTATTTAGTGCACTTCCCTGATTCAGTCAGATCAACCCTGACAATTGTTTAGTACATTTCAATAACCAATATGTATCAACGATTCAATACATTTAACATAACAATATATATAATAATAAATACATAATATAATAATAATATTAATATTATATGAATAATAATATAATACTAAAATATCAAGCTAATAGTACATAATACATCTAATCTATATAATTATTCGCGATAGAATTAGTAATGATGGTAACGCTATTACTTAATCACACCTCTCTCTATAATTATTCGCGATAAATAAGCCAAAGATAAATTACTTATTTTCTTTGGTAATGTTTGTTAAATTTAATATTTTTCGCTCTGGTTTATTAAGGAACTAACGCTGGTAAGAATGATAGGATCATATTGACGCGTTAAATCCGTAGGGATATCATACAGTGCCTGGAGAATAAGAGGTAATCAAGTTTGATATTAAAAAAAAAAAAGGAGGAGGATATCTTTAGTACCTTGGATCAAGAGCACTTCACCAGCGTTAATGAACCTTCCCTTCACAAACAAACACTATTTTTTTGTGCAGTATACAAAATGTAGTTTACATTTTTTTTATTAACACATACGCCGTTTCCCACCATGTAATATAATATTACATGTAATATAATATTGTTAAGCACAAAAGAAGTCCACTATGATGCTGAGTATTCCCATGAAGAGTCACATTGTATAAAGAAATGTTGAGGTAAGTTTGTTTCAACTAACAGTGAAGATAACACCGCCTGTAACATCATAACAATCACCAGAGCCATTATAGTTACCACGATCGATGCCACCACTATCATGTATACTATCAGCATGACATGTACGCTTACCACCATCGATATAACCAGCAGAATTGCTAATATCGTTAGAAGCACCACCACAACCTCCACCTCCTGCATCACCAATACCACCAGCACCACCATCAGCTGCAACACTACCAACTTATCTATTAGAATCAGCACCACCATCCATAACATCATTAAACCCACTGCTACCTGCATCACCACAACCTCCACTATTACAACCACTAATATTATGACCACCACGGCCTACACCATTAAACCCCCATCCCCCTACCAACACCTTAAACATCACTACCAACAGCATCACCACCGTCAGCCCCACCCCTAGTGCCTCTACTACTCCCAACAGCAGCACCTCTAGTGTCACCACCGACAGCAGCAGCCACTGCAATAGCACCAGCCGCTGCAGTAGCACCACCACCACCAACAGCAGCAGCAGCCACTGCAATAGCACCAGCAGCAGCCGCTGCAGTAGCACCACCACCACCAACAGCAGCAGCAGCCACTGCAATAGCACCAGCAGCAGCCGCTGCAGTAGCACCACCACCACCAACAGCAGCAGCAGCAGCAACAAGCAGAGTGAGTAGACACTCATCCCCAATAATATACATATATAGCAGGAGGGGAAATACAACTGTTGCACCTAATAATATTACATATATATACAGAAATCACATACCGTGAACACCCTAATAATATTACATATATATACAGAAATCACATACCGTGAACACCTCGCTCTTGGAAGTTGAAAGCATATTCACATTATTTGTTCAGCAGATTCAAAGAATCAAACTGAGAACAAAGTTTGTGTTTATTGTCAAGGGAATATATACACAATTACATTTCATGGTATAATGCTGCTTCTGATATTCAAGACTTAAGAGAAATGCCATTCTCTGTGGATAATCACATTAAGGAGAAACTACCGAACGACTGCTTCCTTGTAGAATGTATTTAGGTAGCAATACATTTCCTAACTCCTCCTGAAGTGTAGTTAGTTAAACTGCAGCAGCTGAGCAGTAATTCTCCGAGTAACAGTTAAAGTACTAATTGCTTGCAACGACCCCTGTTCAATTACACTCACGTCATACGAATAATTACAATATCATAATATATTTTACTAACTCCAGTACCTCTGCTGCAGCCTGAAGTACTGGTTTGTGTTATAAGTAACGGCTTGTGTTATAAGTAACGGCCAGTAACAGTCACAAATATCACTCGAGGAAAATACACTAAAAAATAACTTGTGTTTCATAAGTTCTTCCTTCACCAAATTCATATTTACAATATTTATGTCCTCGCACCATGAAACACGTCTATATATATATATATATATATATATATATATATATATATACACATATATATATATACACATATATATATACAGTGGAACCCGGTTAACGAACACCCTGAAATCGTGCAATTATATAAGTATAATATTGTAAGTGCTTGTGGGAGTGTATTTTGGGGTCTGAAATAGACTAACCTAAATGACATTTTTCTTAAGGAAGTAAATCCGTTCGGTAATGGCACTTGAGCAGGCTTCTGCAATGATTTTTCGTTAACCGGGGTTCCACTGTATGTGATGTATGTATATATATATATATATATATATATATATATATATATATATATCAAGCCAGGGGTGGAAATCCTGATGACGCACTTCTCAGTGCGTCATCAGGAGCTATGCAATATTGGAAGTCGGCAACAACTGAAGTTGTGAGGGAAGTTTTCTGAGTAGCGCAGTGCGGGTTTGTTATATATATATATATATATATATATATATATATATATATATATATATATATACGTATAGTAAATTTTATTCCTTTTCTTAATATTAAATATTAACACTTATTTTTAGTATATAACTTCAATCTGTGTTGAGAGAATACACAGGTAGGCACTGAACAAGTACCAGGATGTCTCTTGCATTTACCAGTATTTTTTCCTCCACGTTATTTCATGGAGCAACAACTGTTTTCTAAAGCCTCATTGTTGTTATCGCCTTTTTTCCTCCCGCTTTTTCTTTTTTTCAGGTTTTCTGTTTTTCTTTGCAATTTTTTTTCCATTCTTGTGTTGAGTCTTTGCGGCATAAGCCTTCTCCTTTGTTGACGCTATTCAACGGCTACTGAAAGACCTCAAGACTGTGGTGTGACGCATGTTGCCCTGGTTTGAGAAAAGTAAAACAAAATAGTAACCGAAAAAAACTACGGTACGAGTGGGGTTTAAACCCTTGGCAAGTGACTCGTAAAAGTCCAGGCCAGTGCGTATGCCACTCGGCGAGTTTTACGATTCACTTGCCATGGGTTCAAACCCCATCCTTACCGTGGTTTGTTTCCAATCGTGTTATTGCGATTTCACGAGTCAAAATAGTAACTGATTATTTTATATATATATATATATATATATATATATATATATATATATATATATATATATATATATATATATATATATATATATGTCGTGCCGATTAGGTAAAACTTGCGATTTTGGCTTAAATAGCAACGCTCATCTTGCTATATAAGACAAGTGAAAATTTGTGTATGCAATAATTTCGCCAAAATCATTCTGAACATAACGAAAAAATATATTTTATTGTGTTTGTTTATTATTAAATTATTGTTAACGTATCTAAAATATATTTAGTTGGGTTAGGCTAAATTAAATTGCGCTTGTTGTAATAAGGTTAGGTAGGTTTTCAAAGTTTCTCTTGGTACAAAATTATAAATTCTTACATTAACATAAATGAAAAAATATATCTTTAAACGTATAAGAGAAAATTTTAGAAAGGACTTAATTTTAGATGAGTTCTTGCTAATTGACCAGTTTTACCTAATCGGCACGACATATATATATATATATATATATATATATAAATGGGGTCCAGCTCTGGTGTAAATTGTGGGGGACCCATAGCCTCGGAGAAGTGGATAAAAGGCTTCAAGGAAGAATACGATTCACTTGCCATGGGTTCAAACCCCATCCTTACCGTGGTTTGTTTCCAATCGTGTTATTGCGATTTCACGAGTCAAAATAGTAACTGATTATTTATATATATATATATATATATATATATATATATATATATATATATATATATATATATATATATATATATATATATATATGTCGTGCCGATTAGGTAAAACTGGCGATTTTGGCTTAAATAGCAACGCTCACCTTGCCATATAAGACAAGTGAAAATTTGTGTATGCAATAATTTCGCCAAAATCATTCTGAACATAACGAAAAAATATATTTCATTGTGTTTGTTTATTATTAAAATAATGTTTACGTATCTAAAATATATTTAGTTGGGTTAGGCTAAATTAAATTGCGCTTGTTGTAATAAGGTTAGGTAGGTTTTCAAAGTTTCTCTTGGTTCAAAATTGTAAATTCTTACATTAACATAAATGAAAAAATATATCTTTAAACGTATAAGAGAAAATTTTAGAAAGGACTTAATTTTAGATGAGTTCTTGCTAATTGACCAGTTTTACCTAATCGGCACGACATATATATATATGCAAAAAGATCACAGTAAACAGGTGATATCAAAATATGCAAAACAACCACTATGAAAAAATAGAAGAATTCAAGCGCTTTCGTGACTACTCACATTATCAAGGAACTATAAGGAAACGTGAGAAGAAGGCTTATAAAGGGCAGAGTACCTCACAGTCACATCACACTAACAAAGAAAACACCTCACAGTAGCGTAACATCTCACGACTCTGTGAAGAGGAACATAAGAAAGGACCTGAAACTCTTCCCAAGAATTAAGATTAGTCCAATTTATCATTAAAAATTTAATAATACGCTAATGTTACGCTACTGTGAGGTGTTTTCTTTGTTAGTGTGATGTGACTGTGAGTGTACTCTCCTCTTATAAGCCTCTTCTCACGTTTCCTTATAGTTCCTTGATAGTGGTAGTCACGAAGCCTTGAATTCTTCTATTTTTCATAGTGGTTGTTTTCATATATATATATATATATATATATATATATATATATATATATATATATATATATATATATATAATTTGGTATCCTCATTAGTCCATCCACAGGTAACAAGGAAATTTAGTGTCCCATTCAGTGTGGTAGTCAGTCATTCCTACAGAAATATTTGCACATTTTAGATAACCCAAATATGGCGAAATCTTAAATAAAATTCTCCATGGTCGAAATCTAGGTTGGACGTGAGTTGGCATCCAGTGGTCCCTGGAAATCCTGGATACCAAACGCTCAGTGATAACTCAAGACCTTCAAAACTGTTGCTGGGATGCAATTGTGTATTTTTTTTTTGTACGCGATGGAGAGTGAGAGTGAGTGAGTGATCCTGCGATAATTCAATAGCTAATTCTGATGTAAATAAAAACACACGGAGAATAAAAGTGTTCAATTGTTTCTCAATGCAAACTTTTTTTTCAGGTCTACAGAAAAACACAAAAGGACTGCACACACATTTTTGTTGATCAAATGAAGCGAGGTCTGATGAGGCTTTCTGGACAAATACTTCTTTCTGCTCTATGAAGCTGACCTTTGAATGGATGATGTTCCTCTCACCTTCAGGTAGTTTCAGGTGGTCCTTAGCGATGGCTGTTGCTTTGATCCATTCCATTTTGTGAAAATGTTGGTTCAATAATTCGTGTTAAGGGCACTCAAGCTTACCTGCAGTTGGTTGGAAGAGTGCCTACATATATAAGAACATAAGAACATAAGAAAGGAGGAACACTGCAGCAGGCCTGTTGGCCCATACTAGGCAAGTCCTTCACAATCCGTCCCACTAACAGAATATTTGCTCAACCCAATTTTCAATGCTACCCAAGAAATAAGCTTTGACAATTCTACCCACTCATGCGCGAATCCCACTCAAATCCAACCCCTCTCACTCATGAATTTATCCAACCTAAATTTGAAACTACCCAAGGTCCTAGCTTCAATAACCCTACTAGGCAGACTGTTCCACTCATCAACTACCCTATTTCCAAACCAATACTTTCCTATATCCTTTCTAAATCTAAACTTATCTAACTTGAATCCATTATTGCGGTCTCTCTTGGAGAGATACTCCTCAAGACCTTATTTATATCCCCTTTGTTAATACCCATTTTCCACTTGTATACCTCGATCATGTCTCCCTCATTCTACGTCTTACAAGTGAATGTAATTTTAGGTTTTCAATCTTTCTTCGTAAGGAAGATTTCTAATGCTATGTATTAATTTAGTCATTCTGCGCTGAATGTTTTCTAACGAATTTATGTCCATTCTGTAATATGGAGACCAGAACTGAGCTGCGTAATCTAGGTGAGGCCTTACTAATGATGTATAAAGCTGTAATATAACCTCTGGACTTCTGTTGCTAACACTTCTTGATATAAATCCCAGTAATCTATTTGCCTTATTACGTACGCTTAGGCATTGCTGTCTTGGTTTAAGGTTGCTGCTTACCATCACCCCCAAGTCCTTCTCGCAATCTGTATGGCTAAGTTCTACGTTATTTAACTTATAAGTGCTTGGGTTATGGACACTCCTGAGCTTCAGAACCTTGCATTTATCTACATTGAACTGCATCTGCCACTTTTCTGACCACGAATTAAGTTTGTCTAAATCTTCCTGAAGTTCTATGACATCTATGTTTGAATCAATTATCCTACCTATCTTCGTGTCGTCGGCGAATTTGCTCATATCACTAGTAATTCCTCATCAAGGTCATTGATATATATTATAAATAACAATGGGCCTAAGACTGATCCCTGTGGAACACCACTTGTTACAAGTCCCCATTCGGATTTAACCCCATTTATGCACACTCTCTGCTTCCTATTGGTGAGCCATGACTCGATCCATGACAGCACTTTTCCCCAATGCCATGAGCTGCCACTTCTTTAACAGTCTCTGGTGCGGTACTCTATCAAAAGCCTTACTAAAGTCTAAATATACAATATCGAATTCTTTATCGTGATCAACAGCCTCAAAAGCTTTACTGAAGAAGGTTAATAAATTAGATAGGCAGGAACGGCCCCTCGTGAATCCATGCTGGGTATCATTAATCAAATTATGGTTATCTAGATGGCTTCTAATAATATCAGCTATAATTGACTCTAGTAATTTGCCTACAATTGAGGTCAGGCTTATTAGGCGTAGTTAGACGGTAGTGACTTGTCCCCTGCTTTAAAAATAGGAATTACATTAGCCATCTTCCACATATCAGACACTACACCTGTTTGAAGAGATAAATTAAAAATGTTAGATATTGGTTCACAGAGTTCCATTTTGCATTCCTTAAGAACCCTTGCAAAAAGCTCATCAGGACCCGGCGATTTATTTTGTTTCAGTCGGTCCAGCTGTTTCATAATCATTTCGCTAGTGACTGTGATATTACATAATTTATCTTCTTCTGGGCCTCTGTAAAAATTAATTACTGGGATATTATTAATGTCTTCCTGTGTGAAAACCGAGAGAAAATAATTATTAAAAATAGAGCACATATCATTCTCCTTGTCAGTAAGATGCCCAAAGTTATTTTTAAGGGGACCTATCTTATCCCTAACTTTTGTTCTATAAACCTGGAAAACTTTTTGGGTTAGTTTTGAATCCCTAGCAACTTTAATTTCATAGTCCCGTTTAGCTTTTCTTATTCCCTTTTAACGTCCCTCTTAATGTCAGTATACTGATTTATAAGATGACCCTCACCTCTTTTATGCGCCTATAAATTCCTTTCTTCTGCCCTAAAAGATATTTGAGCCTATTATTCATCCATTTTGGGTCATTTCTACTTGATCTAATTTCTTATACGGGATAAATGTTCTTTGGGCAGCCTGTATAGTGTTAAGAAAACTGTCATATTGATACCCCTCTTCTTCACCCCAGTCCACAGTTGATAAGTGTTCTCTAAGTCCATTATAATCTGCTAGCTGAAAATCTGGGACCATTACTGAATTATCCCTACTATCATACATCCATTCAATGCTAAAGGTAATTGACTTGTGGTCGCTTGAGCCGAGTTCCTCTGTAATTTCTAAATTATTAACAAGGGTTTCCTTGCTTGCCAGAACCAAGTCAAGTAGGTTATTTCCCTTGTAGGTTCTGTTACAAACTGCTTCAAAAGCAATCCTGAACTACTTCTAAAAAGTCGTTAGATTCTAAATTCCTGTCAGGAAATTCCAATCAATCTGACTAAAGTTAAAGTCCCCTAGAATTACTACGTTATCGTGTCTTGTGGCCTTAACAATTTCCTCCCAAAGTAGTCTCCTTGTTCCCTATCTAAGTTTGGAGGACGGTAAATCACGCCTAAAATCAATTTTTCACACCCTCTGAAAATTCTATCCAGACAGACTCTGTATGTGTTAATTCAGACTTTATACCCGTTTTTATGCAACAATTTAAATGATCACGGACATAGAGTGCCACCCCACCCCCTTTCCCGATACTTCTAGTATCACAGTCACTAGCGAAATGGTTATCAAACAGATAGACCGTTTGAAGCAAAATAAATCGCCAGGCCCTGATGAGCTTTTTTTCAAGGGTTCTTAAGGAATGCAAAATCGAAGTCGTGAACCCTAACTAACATTTTTAACCTATCTCTTCAAACAGGTGTAGTGTCTGATACGTGGAAGATGGCTAATGTAATTCCTATTTTTAAAGCAGGGGACAAGTCGTTACCATCAAATTACCGCCCAATAAGTCTAACATCAATTGTAGGCAAATTATTAGAGTCGATTATAGCTGATAACATAAGAAGCCATCTCGATAGGCATAATTTGATTAATGATACTCAACATGGATTCACCAGGGGCCGTTCCTGCCTAACTAATTTATTAACTTTTTTCAGTAAGGCTTTTGAGGCAGTTGATCATGATAAAGAATTCGATATTGTTTATTTGGATTTTAGTAAGGCTTTTGATAGAGTACCACATCAGAGACTGTTAAAGAAAGTGGCTGCTCACGGCATTGGAGGAAAAGTGTTTTCATGGATCGAGTCATGGCTCACCAATAGGAAGCAGAGGGTGTGCATTAATGGGGTTAAATCTGAGTGGGGATCTGTAACAAGTGGCCTTCCACAGGGATCGGTTTTGGGCCCGTTGTTGTTTATAATATATATAAATGACCTTGACGAGGGAATTACTAGTGATATGAGCAAATTCGCTGATGACACGAAGATAGGTAGGATAATCGATTCAGACGTAGATGTCACGGAACTTCAGGAGGATTTAGACAAACTCAATTCCTGGTCAGAAAAATGGCAGATGCAGTTCAATGTAGATAAATGCAAAGTTCTAAAGCTTCGGCTCCTTCAGTACCCTGGTGATGGACCAGGTGCTTCGGCTCCTTCAGTACCCTAGTGATGGACCAGGTGCTTCGGCTCCCTCAGCAACCTAGTGATGGACCAGGTGCTTCGGCTCCCTCAGTACCCTGGTGATGGACCAGGTGCTTCGGCTTATTCAGTGCCCTGGTGATGGACCAGGTGCTTCAGCTCCTTCAACGCCCTGGTGATAGATCATGTGCTTCAGCATATTCAATGCCCTGGTGATGGACCAGGTGCTTCAGCTCCTTCAGTACCCTATTTTATAGTGCCCTGATTACCAAAGCATATTCCATGGATGGAGTAGGTGGGTTGGGTAGGAGTTTTTGTTTGTGGGATTGGTTTTGGGTTTTGCCTAGTGTAGATCAGTTGGCTTGATGCAGTGTTCCTTATTTCTGTGTTCTTGTGAGTGAGAGGGGTTGGATTTGAACGGGACTTGCACAGTTGTTGAGGGGGTGAGGGGTGTTGTCGGGGCTTCTTGCTTGGATGGCGATGGGGATGGGTTGCACAAATATTTGTGTTGGTGGGTTGGTTTTGATATGGACCTGCCAAGTATGGGCCAGTAGGCCTGTTGCAGTGTTCCTCCTTTCTTATGTTCTTATGAATGTTCATAACCCTAGCACCTACCAGCTTAATAATGTTGAACTCAGCCGTACAGAATGCGAAAAGGATCTGGGGGTTATAAGAACATAAGAACATATGAAAGGAGGAACACTGCAGCAGGCCTGTTGGCCCATACTAGGCAGGTCCTACAC
Organism: Cherax destructor; assembly: GCA_009830355.1. Lineage (NCBI taxonomy): Eukaryota > Metazoa > Arthropoda > Malacostraca > Decapoda > Parastacidae > Cherax > Cherax destructor. The sequence continues at coordinate 512,173 of WNWK01000396.1, forward strand.
AATCCGTCCCACTAACAGAATATTTGATCAACCCAATTTTCAATGCTACCCAAGAAATAAGCTTTAATAATTCTATTTACTCATGTGCGAGTCCCACTCAAATCCAACCCCTCTCACTCATGAATTTATCCAACCTAAATTTTGGTAAGCAGCAACCTCAAACCAAGTCAGCAATGCCTAAGCGTAAGAAATAAAGCAAATAGATTACAGGGATTTATATCAAAAAGTGTAAGCAACAGAAGTCCAGCGGTTATATTACATAAGAACATAAGAAAGGAGGAACACTGCAGCAGGCCTGTTGGCCCATACTAGGCAGGTCCTTCACAATCCGTCCCACTAACAGAATATTTGCTCAACCCAATTTTCAATGCTACCCAAGAAATAAACTTTGACAATTCTACCCACTCATGCGCGAGTCGCACTCA